>CAEFZY010056001.1:0-21912 GCA_903066815.1 Brachyrhaphis roseni
TAGATAGATAGATAGATAGATAGATAGATATGCTGCTTTCATAGTCTTGATTTATACTCTTTTGTTGCTTTTTCACCAGATGCTTGGGGAATACAACCACTCAGTGTTGTGCTACGAGCAGGCACTGCAGGCCCAGCCAGGCTTTGAGCAGGCCCTGAGGAGGAAACACGCTGTGCTCTGTCAGCAAAAGCTGGAGCAGCGCCTAGAAGCTCAACACAGGTAGGCCAATGCTTGTGCGGAGGCTCTTGCAGGTTTTTTGCTCCTTTTTTTCTTGCAACCTACATTTCCAACACAAAATGATAGTTCAAACTGGGTACATTGCAAGATTAAGCCATAAGCTTCTGTATCATCAGATTGTTTGGTATGTCTGCAAAGCATTTTTGTTATTCCTTTCCAGACCATATCCGTAAGAAAAATTGCTGTCAAAAGTGGCAGTGTGCTAAATGTATATTTACTTTCATTGCAAAATCAGTTTCATGTTGATAACAAGTAGAAATACTTGGAGTTGAGAAATGCCTAGATTTGGAAAACTGTCAGTTGTTTGTTCATATTTTCTGATAACTATTCTGTATTTTTCATCTTTGCTTGTGTGGTTGCAGATCCCTGCAGAGGACTCTGAATGAGCTGAAGGAGTACCAGAAGCAACATGACCACTACCTCCGCCAACAGGAGGCACTAGAAAAACACAAGCTGCTGCAAGAGGAACAGATTCTGCGCAATATTATCCATGAAACCCAAATGGCCAAGGAAGCTCAACTTGGTGAGATGCAATTCCTATTAGCTAAACCATGCCACAAAAGAGTTGAGAAAAATAATATTTTAAAAAACGAAAATTTGTGCTTTCACTTTTTAAAGTTCCACATAGCTCTAACACTGTTCTACTATGTTGGAAATTAATATACAACTTCCAATACTGTCGGACATTGTATATTAGTACAGCAGAGATAAACTGGGACTGCATAAATCTAAAGAAACGTTTGATGTGAAATGTGTGTAAAGATGTCACTCTTGTGAAATCTATAATTGCAGCTTTTTTTTTACGGCACTTATCAGCAATTCCAGCAAGGCATTTTATTGTCAGTTAGTCAAACCTTAGTAGTTTAACTATTAACCACACCCTCTCTTGAAATTGACTCCAACAACAATACACTTTTTTTTTGTTTTGAAACAAAACTATTTATATAATCATAATGCCATTGTTTACTAGCCTAATAAGCTGTAAGACACAAATGTTGCCAGAGTTTTGAGCACCATGTTTTTTTTGTTATTTTTTTAGGAAATCATCAGATGTGCCCACTAGGTCAGCAGCAACGCCGTCTGTACTGCCCCTTCGATCTCCCTGTGCGGTACCACAGGGGTGATCTTTTCGAACATGTCCACCATGTCCAAGTGAGTTTTGGGATAGAAAAAAAGTAGAACATGAAGTGTAAGTCAAAAGTGTAGACAGAAGCAGGTATTCTTATTCTTTATTGTTATAAGTGTATATTTGTTTTATTTATTGTACTTGTGAATATGATGTAAGCAAATTATCGTACCCAGTAGTAGCGTTTTCATTATGGCAATAACCATAAAAGTGATTGAAGTGAAAAAGGACTCCCTCCCCATCTCGATAAAGACAAGTCAAAAAGCCAAGAATATTTCAGGAACTTTGAACATGATTTGGGTGTGGAGGTGACAAAGTTTCCACCCCTAATTCTCTCTACTGCAAAGATATGTTTATTACCATTACATATGTTATTACCATTTTTATAAAACCTCCCAGTTTTCCAAATATGAATCTACATTCACCTTTCATTTTAGGGAAAATACAGACCTTGAATGAATGTTTACATGTTAAAAAAAATCAAGATTAAATTGTCAAAAGCTATTCAGTCTGATTATTTAGGCTGGAGCAGTGTTTAATATATTTGATCAAAAACTACATTAATCCAAGATACCTTTTTTGCATAATGGATGTATCTAGAAAATATTGATTTCTATTTTCACACATTTAACTTACTATTACTTATTATATTTAACTGAAATAAGAGTAATGTAGTACTTCACTATGAGACCCTAAAGAGGTATTTGAGGACAAATTTAACAACATAGTTAATAAAAAACATCAGGTAGATGAATCTAAAGTTCTTTCTCTGTGTTGGTTTACAGTTTGGAGAGGTGTTGTCTGTAGCATCCAGTGTGGCACTTGTATCAGAACGCAGCTCCAACCAGACATCTTCCAGCCCCCTTCTCCGTCCCACTGTGTCTGATGATCAGGACCCTGCTGCAGCCCTCTGGGGTGGCCATCAGGAGTACACACAGGCAAGAGGAACACTGACACTTGTTCTACAGAGACTATTAAAATAAGCAAACCTGATAAACATAAAATTATGCACTTTTTTGTGATTTTATGTTGACAGAAATATCTTCCTTATAGCATTGTTTTGAAAACAAGGACTAATTTTGTAACAGACTGTGTTATGTGTTTGTTAAAATGCAGTTTTGGGTCTGTGAAGACGCCTTGGTTTTTTGCATGTGTGTGGTCTTTAAACTAAGTACCAAGCTAAAAGCTAACCTGGGTACTTGTAGGTACCTACACTCTGAGTGTCTCAGAAATTTAAATTTATGTTCTAGTACCACATAAGCCAGAATAGTAAATTACGGTATGTTATAAGTTTTTTCTGGTCCTTTTTTTACTAAAGCCTTTGCTTTAGATGAGGAATGATTGAAAATGTGGTCTTGTTTTAGGACACACAGAGGACATTGTGGCCTCAGAGATCAGACTGTGCCCATCAGTACCCAAGTATACCACCTGCCCATCTGCTACCAACCTACTTCCTCTCACCTGAAGCACATGGCCTGGGGTTAGTTCACATTATTTGATTGACTTTTGATAAATATTCTTTAACCAAGAACTTAAATTGACAGTTGGAAAGTTAATCTGCCACCTAAAGCTATTTGTGTCTCTTTCAATTGATTCTAATTGTAATTATGTTTAGGTCCAGATCTGATAGAGGCTAATCCAAGTGTGAATTTTCATATTTTCTATGGTTTTCTTTCATAATTTGGATCCAATAAAACCTTATTTGGTGATTTATACATATATTCATCACCGAGTAAACCATGTACTAAGACCGAAGCAACTACAGTATGCTGAGTTTTCTTCACACAGTGTGTGGATGCTTTTGCTACTTTGTTTTTGTTTGTTTTCTGCAGAACATTAATGTGACCTGCTATCTTAGCCAGATTTGGTTAGTTTCACAATCTCATCAGCTGTTTTGTTTGCTTGACGCATCTGTAAATTAGACCGTGATTCTGGAAAGTATCTTTGCTGTGATTGTTTAAAAAGTACAACCTTGCTAGACCAGTCAGAAAGTTGTCACTATGCAAAACTACTTCTGGGAACTTCTGTTATCAGCTGTTCTTGTTTGAGATACACCAAAGATACTCTGCACTGAGGCAGAGAAGTATAACTGACAACAAGCCCTATTTGTGTATAAGTAGGGATGTGCAATTTTCCTAAATATTTTTAGTAAATATAATTTGCAATATATTCCACTTTTAATTTTTTAGTCATCTGTGCTTACATCACTCTGTGATCTAAAGCATGTTGGGCAATGTCATTTAGGTCTGTTAATATTTCTTAATTGCTCATAGATTGGTCCTTACATTGGCATGTTCTCTGGTTTCTTGAGAAACTACAGACCAAACGACCACAAAAAATCATAATTTTAGTACTACATTGGCTGCACATTAAAAACATTTCATAAAAGACAATTGAATTATTTATTTTCAGCCCAGTGGCAACCCTCCTGTATAGCAGCGCTGGCCCCATTTCAGCAGACGGTCCACCGGACTGTAGTCCTGTCCCTCAACCATATCCAGCTTTCCTCCCCGCCTCATTAGACTGGCCCCTGGAAGAAAAGGAGCTGCCAGATTCCTTTGCATCTGAGGTATCAGTTTGTCATTGATTTAATAATATACGGCTGTGTTGGTTTAAATGTTGTGTTGTTTTATTTCTTTTCTCTTTTCAAAATAAAGTTAAATGATATATACACATCTTTGTTTACAGATGCTACATTTACGCAGTGGAGGATTTACACTGGAGCAAGTTGGCGACAGAATAGCACAAGCTATACAAGAAGTAAACTCACATTTTTATTTCTTCACAGCAGCATATTGCATTCAATAATATAGACAATCTCAGCACAATATGCTTTAAAAACTTAACAATATAAAACACTTTATTCATATTTAACATCCAAAATTGAATTTACACAATATTCAGCCATTGTTCAGACACTTAAGTTTTTGTTTGGTTGATAAAAGGCATCTGTCACCTCTGACATGCGCTTTCATATTACATTTCCATACTCCTATTTAAATTAATTCTGCACTTTACTAAGTCTTCCTATTAAGAGCTAAGAGGTGTTTGTTTGTTTAGGCCACTATACCCCACTGGCTGGTCAACAATGAGGCAGCTCTATTTTGGCAGGCCAAAGGCAACGGCAGTCGTGCCTTGCAGTGCCTGCGTCAAGTGTTGAACTCTGCTCCGTCTTCGCACCATCACTTGGCCCTCACCAATGCTGCTAACCTGCTGCTGCACTACGGTTTGACCCCCCATGCACAAATGCTGCTGGACCATGTGCTGACACTCAATACATCTGAGGTAAATGAAAGTTGGTTTATAAATTAATAAGCATTTTAAAAGTGCATATTCAAGAAATTTCTTAAAAAGAATAACTGGTTGGAGATTGGTTTGTATGTTCAGAAATTGTGATTGGGAATATGAATAAATAAGGGTTAGACATCCAGGGTGTAAGTGAGACGTGACAAATTTTAGCAATAGTTTTCGGTAAAACCCAACCCTTTTTTATTTGTTTTTCTAGATTGTTTGAGTTAGTCTCAAGCAATCTAGAATAAGTGTTTAATAATTACATCTTGTTCTAACTCACATATTGCAGTTTTTATACTTGTTTAATGTGGGTTAGTTCAAATGCCAAAAAATAGCAATTTTGTGTGAGGTTGTTTTTCCATCAGCTGCACATGCTGCATTCAGGTAAACTTGGTGTACTCAAAGAGCAGTGCGTCTTGAAAGTTAATGGAGATGTCGCTTTAAACACTGCACTTTGTGAGCAAGGATGTTTAGACTGTATACCTTGTTTTATCTATCAGTGTCAGATACACAGATGTCTGTTTTATCTCAGTGTCAAGATTTGCATGTTACACCTGAGGTAACTTTCTCTCTGTCTCGTTTTGTTTTCCTTGCTCAGCCTCACGCCTTGCTCAGCTTGGTGAATGTGCATTTGGCCCAGAGCAATGTGACAGGTGCTCTGGCCTTGTTTCGCCACATTCTGGAGACAACCCTGTCCTCGTCGTCTTCCTTCTCATCCATCGCTGCCTGCGAGCAATGTCGCACCAGCCTGCCTTTACTACGCTGTCTTCAGTTCTACCCTTCGCTTTACAATCTTTCCCACCGACAACCTTGTTCACGTAAGTAACCTAAACGGAGTGAGGAATTTTTTTCCTCAAAATATGTAAAAAAAAAAAAAACAAAAAACAAAACTTTCACTGGTGGGGTACAATAAAAACAATGAATCATATTTTAATGAAATACAGTATTATTTCATTAAAATAATACTTTTATTTTAATGAAATAAAAGTATGACTAGGAGGAGCGTCATCTCCTAGTCATGATTTTGGTTGATGACTAGGAGAGGCACATGATTCATATGATGATGTCCTCTAATTTCTTTCATACTGTAGTTTATCCAACAATCTAGATGCAGTTATATTCAAAATGTCTCGCCTCAAGCAAACAAGCAGCTTTACATTTTTCTCTTTTAAATCACACAACTGTGAGAGTAAAATGTATTTGTTTAAATACAGGGCTTTCAGTCAAAGCATTAAATTTTGCACAGTCATTACAGCCACTGCATTTTATTAGAAATGTGACTTAAAAAATCTGAATCCTTTTCTTAACATGCCTCTCTACCCAGTCTGAATACAACATAATTACCCAAACTGCATAAATAAAAGTGCTGGGATGTCTCTGTAATAATATTTATCTGTAAAGTTTGTTCTTAAAAATGCTGTTCAACTTACATTTGTGTTACCTATTGTTGTTTTATTGTGCAAAACCGCCAAATGGTGCTGCTCCATGCCATCAGTCAAACACATCAGAGTGGAGGTGCTCTATTCTCATAGGCCACAGATCACTCTATGCTGCATTCATTTGCACTTAGACATATATTCTCATTTAAACACATTTTCACATGTTATATGTTTTTACAATCCACACTGCAATAAAAGGAGTTACATATTTTTTTCTAATTAAATAATCAAAATCAAAGAATTAAGCCCAGTCCTATTTTTTTTCCACATATTTTTTCAGTTTGAATTGAAATCTGTCAGTCTTAGGGATCTCTTAAATTTTAAACCATTACCAAGAGTTACCACTCAAAACAAAATAATTTGCTCTTATTTTTCACAAACATGAACTTTTTGTACTTGTACCACAAGGTGGCATCATAAGCCACCAAGTGGATTGCTAAGTGCCACTGTTTTTTTTCATTGCATCTGCAACTGGTACTACACTGAAGTATACATATATATATATATATATATATATATATTAGATGAACAGTTAAATAATAAATCTGCATTGCAGAATACGTTGGTGACAATAAACTTTTGAACTCAGAGAAAAAAGATTAATTGGGAAATTTTCCAGATTTAAAAAAAAATCTAAATCAGCTTTCTGCTGGACAGAGGAAGTAAAAGGAGTCTGTGTGATATGCGCTTTCATGTTGTCCCCTCTGAGGGCCTTTAGAGTTGCTGTAAAAGATGCTGTGATGTATGATGTGTTCTTTATTTGAACAGAAACCACGCGTATTCTTTTTTCAGTGCAGCTGAGGAGAAAAGTGCTTTGAAGTGGAGAAATTCTGCTTCTCAATAATTTAAGCAGCTGAAAATAGCTAATGGTAGCTTTAGATAAGACTATATTTTACTCTCTAAAGCTAAATATTGTTGCGGTAAAACATACTTGAGTACTTAAGTTCAAACAAGCTCTGACACAGCACTCCTGTTTTATTAGTAAAGATTACAGAGGTAGGTTCTTGGTGCTTGAACGGAAATGTGTCTGTTTATGTTTGCTCAACTCATTAAAATTGAGGAATCTCTTTTTCAATAGCTCAACTTCTAAAATGTATACAAATGGAGTTTGTTTTCAAATGTAGTATGAAACCATGAAGGAATGGAATAAAAGTCTCAATTTATGTGCTGTAAAAAAAACTAGGAAACTGTAGCTCAAATAAAAAGTGAAAGTCAACAGAGTACAGAAGATTAAAAAGCCACAAAAGGAGCCGTAGTTTGTGTCTCTTAAAATGCAAAATATATTCTGGTGTGAAATTTGCAGGTTTCTTTGCATATGTAAAATCTGTCATGCTGTATCTTTCGAAGCAAAATGATGATTCTGCAGATTATCATATGATCACAACTTTATATGTAAATTACAATAACATGTCAGTTTCTACCGATATGTTTTAAAAACCACTAATGTGGATATAATGAAAGTAGTAATGCTTTGAATACTAACTGAAGTTTTTTTGGTGATCCAGAAGATGGAACCTGCATGACTGAGGAAGACTTTGGCATACATTTGGAGGAATGGGAGGACAGTGAAGAGAAGCAGGACGCAACTGCCAGTTCTGCCATTGAAGACATGTTGCTCTTTGAGAGTAAGATCAGAACTTTATTTGATCTGTTATTAAAACTAACAAACAGTTAGGAAAACTGGATAGCCTACAATTTAAGTTAGTTTTAACATTCAGTGCTTTGCAAGGGTATTTAAACCTTTTTCCTCCACATTGTGATACATTACAACCGTTAGTATAATCCCATTCCTCTCAATTCAATTCAGCTTGATATTACAATGCAACCCAATTTTACTTCAGTCTAGATCATCTAAATAAATAGGTTATGCTTTCCTAATTCCCATAACTGAAAGTGTTTTGTTTAGTTTAGCTCATAATGATGCTTTTGTAGTTTGCTTCAACTGCAGATGACAATTTGATCCTGATTAGTTTTTTTTTTTTGTTTGTTTGTTTTCAACACTTTTCTTCTTTTTTTCAATCATTCAGATGTAATCCTAGACAGTAATGGCTCAGGTGAGGCGACAACACAGCAGCAGGCTTCTCCCTCCTCCACAGGAACTGCCAAAATGTCGTCATCCTTTGGAGATGGAGGAGTGGAAAAAGAGGAGGAATGGCAGCTGAAAGAGGACCTGATGGGAGCATTTGAGGGAGCGCTGGACGTGGGAGGGAAACGCGGAGACCTGCAAGGCATCAGAGTGCTGAAGAATGACCGCGTCATGGGAGCCCGAGCAGGAAGTGGACCGTGCTTTGGAAACTGTGAGGATGATGATGGAGCAGAGTGGGTAAGAGTGAAAACTGAGCTTTTGTTCTGAATTATTAAAAATAATTTGGAGAATGTGACTGAAGTTATTAAGTAGGTTAGCTTGAATGTGTGTTTTTGTTGCGTGTTTTTAGATCACCTTCCAGGTAAAACGGGTCCGTAAATCAAAGGCAGATGGGTCAGAAAGTGTCTCCATGACTGATGACAGTCAAAACGAGGAGTCGATACCTGGAGGGAGCTCTGTACTGGAAATCAGTGGTCCAACTATTCCATCTCCCGGTCCTTCAGGTAACAAAACCACCTGCGTTTTATATGCCTACTAAGGCAGAAACATGGGGAAAAATGGTACTTGATAAGGATCTTTTTATGCTTTTTGATCAGGTCGCTGGAGAGACTATACAAGTCTTGGCTGGCCTGGACCAGAGGAGTGCCAGCGCACACGGAGGGTTGACCTCACTACTGTAGCTAGTACTTGGTTGGCTGTTTCTGCCAAGAATATTGAGTAAGTCTGTCAACATAATAAATTCAGTCAAAATCACAGTAGTTGGAATATATTTTCCTATGTATTTATTTAGGCATATTGCGAATTTACTGCAGTAGTCGCCTTAGGGAGAAATATAGAAAAAGTTAGCCGTAGTTTTTATTCCTGGAAAAGAAAGCAGCAAAATAGCATGATGTCTGTTTATTGTGTTAAATTAGAAGCATGTAAAACAGGTGTTTAATCTCTCATTTTGTGTCTCATCACCACTTTTATGTAGCATCACAGAGCACATAGACTTTGCCACCCCACTCCAAGAGCCTGCAGCTGAACCTTTATGCAATGCCAACCTACCTGCCAGTATGCACACCCTTGACCACCTGGCAGGTGTAGCCAACCGCGCCTCCATCCACTACACAGGGGAAGCCCAGCTGCGAGAGGTACAGAGGCTGAGGCCAATGATTACACAAACTAATGAACAAAACAATTCAAGCTGTATGTGTGAGATTGAAATGAAGGCAGTGTTTCAGTTAATATTAAAGCAAAACCGAATCACTCTTGACTAAAGTGGTTAGACATGTTACTATTCTTATTTAAGAGCATTTTGTTTCACACATCCAGTTTGATAAATTACAGATTATGTAATTAATCAAATACCCAAGTATCAGATTATATTTTAAGTCTCACTGGGATCTTTTTTTTTGTCACATCTGAAGGTTTTGCAGAACCTTGGGAAAGATAAATTTCCTCCTCAGTCATTTGAGCAGGTGGGAACTCGCATTGCTAAAGTCTTGGAGAAGGTAAGTCCACTGAGGTGATCCAAGAGAATTTAGGAGTAATATTTACTTATGACTGGTAAAAAAAATTTTTCTGACAATTTCTTTTTCTACACCGTTTGGATGGAATTATCACAGAATATCTGAAACGCCATGCAGTACAGACAAAAAAAAATAATATATATATATATATATATATATGTGTGTGTATCTTGCAGTCAGTTCTGCTAAATGTCTTTGTTTTATTTTACAATTTCAAACATAAAACATGCAAGTTTTCTTTTCTGATTGAGTTGTGTTGGGAAGGAGAAACATGAACAGGTCTTCAGCAAGTGAACAGGTAATTAAAATGGTATTAACTTTTCAAGTCAATTAATTTAGATTTTTTTTCTCCAATCAGAATCAGACATCTTGGGTGTTATCCAGCATGGCTGCACTGTACTGGAGAGTGAAAGGTCAAGGCAAGAGAGCCATTGACTGCCTGCGGCAAGCCCTTACCAATGCCCCTCATCACATGAAGGCAAGATTGACACAATTATTTAATCTACTTATAGCAGGTAATAAATCCATAAATAAAAGATATGTATTGTGTTTTTTCTGCTCTTGAATTATGGAACAGGATGTACCACTTATCAGCTTGGCCAACATCTTTCAAAACGCTAGATTATGGGAGGATGCCCTCACAGTCGCTCGCATGGCTGTCGAGATTGCACCGCACTTTGTCGTGAACCACTTTACGCTTGCCAATGTCTATATTGCAATGGTAACAACAATAAATCAAATAATTGTTGGTTCTGATGTATTTTTTCTGGTCTTGTACTGTAACAGCATCTTTAATCTTTTTTTTCTTCTCAGGAGGAGTTTGAGAAAGCAATGCACTGGTATGAATCCACTTTGAAGCTGCAGCCAGAGTTTGCCCCTGCCAAAGATCGACTGAGAACCATTCAGTGTTATCTGCTCACCAAGAGGGAGCGTCGCCAGCCCTAAACTACTCAATCTTACCTACCCAGTTACCATAAACACATCAGACACATTCAGACATTCTCTACCACAGAACTATTTGAATAAAATGAAAATATAGGGAAGTTGAAAGTCAACAGTCCTAATTTTGTGTATTCCAGGCCCCTTTTCTTCATTGGTGGTCGAACACAGTTCTGTTAATTAGGTTGAAATGTAGATAATTTAGCCCTACAACTGCAAGCCTTTTGCTATTTAACAATCAAAACCTTGTGATGCTCATATCATGTTTTTTTTTTCTGTTTGCTTAACTTCAAAAATATGTGGGGTTCAAAGTAAGTTATACATATAAAGTCCGACTACTTTTGATGTAACTTTTAATTCAACCTGGGCCAACCAGAACACTTCATTATTATTCTTGAAGACATTTTAAAAATAAAAAAATAACGTTTTGCTCCTCTGTTTTCAAGAATAATGACATATAATCTCCCAAAGTTGGTGCCAGTTTTAAATGAAAAGGCTGTATTACAGTATTTTGCAAGAAATCTTTTGCTGAGATGATAGGGGAATGTGCTTCTCAACTCAGAAGTTAAACGAGTTTTAATTGAGCGATAATGCCCTCTCTGTGCTTCTTTCAATGAATGGGAATTCTCGGTTTATGCACTTTTTCTTTTTATCATTCCTATTTATATGGGACCTACAAACTGATTTTGCTACAAGCTAATTTAAATATGAAAGAGTGACAATGACATGCTGTTTCATTTGCTTCTCAACATGTGGAAATTACATGGCAAAACAGAATTTATCATTGACAGTCTATTAAAAACAAATCTGTATTAAATGTACAGTTTTAAAGGCAGCTTGTGGATTTTCTTTTATTTCTTGGTATGACGCATGCATGTCCTTAGGAAGTGAAAACCTTGGTTGTATTCTTCCTAGTTTAGCATAAGCTATAAACAACATTTGTGCTGCTCCTATGTAAAAATTCCTGGTTTAAACTCTCACACAAAGCAAGTAACTGGCCTAATGGTGGCACTGCTGGACTTTTTCTAGCCAGACATCATTTGTCAGCTCCTGCATCATCTCCGTCTCAGTATGACGACACCACTTTCATTTTATTCCATTTTAACGCTTAATCTTTTAGATACTGTTAAAATATGTCTTCAAAGGACAAGGACAAAATTACTGTGCATTATGTAATATATGTTATTTAAATACACTTGAGTGAAGCACTTTATTAGGGCATACAGATTTAAATTTTTATTCTTGCATATATATCTAAATTTATATATTTATAAATATATAAATTCAGAAAGTGAGACAATTAAGACTTTATCGACCAGGAAATTCATCATATCCTGGTTGAATAAAACCTACTACTGGTAAGAAATATTTTCTAAGATTATTAGTAATTTTTTGACAGGTGTCTTTTCCTGAAGCATATAGGTTTTTTTATTATTTGATGAGGTAAGTCATTTTATATGCTTTTAATTTCTTTAAGTTGTAGAAGTATTTTAAGATAGTCGGTTTTGAGTCCAGATTTTACTGGATGGAATAAATAATACATTTCAGGTTCTGAACTATTTGTTATAAAGTTCTGTTGTTGGAAAACATGTGGAAAGTAGCTCTGAAGCTATACAGTCTAAATGAATTATGTAGATAGAATGTGTTGCTCTAAAGAATTTGGACCTTTGTCCAAAAATGCCTACAAAACATTGAAGTCTGCAGTTGCTAATGAGAAAATATGCCCAAAGTACATGGTTATTGATTCAAGGGAAAGAGATAAATGATTTTCAATTTGAAAAGAAATTGAACCCCCTTTTTATTCTGGTGCTCCTAAATGAATTCAGTACAACTTCTTGTCCTGTTGCCAAAGTAAATACTGTCCCCCAACATGTAACTTAGTCATATAATTTTATACCATAAATGCAAGTTTTTAAGATCTCAGAGGTTTCTTAAAGAAGTAAGATCTGCAGAGATCTACTGCCCAGTTGTAGTTTATGTCATAAATGAGATATCATTAAAAAATTGTGTATGTAAAGATAAGTGACCAGTGCTTTTGGCAATTTACATTTCAACAAATGCTAACATAGATGCTAACTGGCAAACTCCATCTTTATAGTGATGCTCACTGGCTCTACCTTTTCCCCCCGTCTTCTTTTGTGTTGTTTTTTATTAGTTGCCACAAGACTGCTGAATATGCTTTTTTTTATTATTATTATTATTTAAATCTTACATGGCTGCAATGATGAACTATCTTGCAAAAATGGTTTCCAGAATGAGTTCTTTGCATATTTAAACAAGCTTTTCTGTTAAGTTCTATTATCACTCAACTTGTCCTTGTTTGCTGCTAACCAGACTCACATTTTAGAGCTGGTTTTACTTCCAACATAAACTATTAAAATTTCTGTACTGCATTTCCAGCATTCTTTAAATGTGCTAAAGATATATATATATTTTTAATCACATTTCATATATAATATAATATTATAGTGAACTATGAAAAAGGTTAGCTTGTAATCAAACAATATTTCACTTAAATATATTTTTAAAAAATACAAAGCTGAGATATTAATTACCCCCTGGCTGTTTAGAGCTTTGCAGTGGAATGTGCTGCTGCCTCTGGAGCATGGAGCGTCATGATCTAAGGATGGAACACTGTGTTCATTCACATAAGAAGGAACAGCCACATAGTATTCATGTGAAAAGGCACTTTTTTTTCCTGCTGGCTTTTTTTTCCCCCTGAAAATACTCGTTCTAAAAATGGCTCGAGCACAAAACAAGCTGCTATTTTTGGAATACTGTGAAGTAACAAGATGGTTGCAGAGGAACTGAAGTGTATGCACGGAATCCTATAAAGAGAAAAAAAAAAAGAAAAGCACATGCAAGAGGAAATTTGCAGCTACAAAGCCCTCCCCTCTCCTTTAGATCCACTGTGGACAAAACCTGCTGCATTGCAAATGGATCATATTTACTGTCATCCCCGCTCTCCATGTCTGTGCAGTCAAACCTCTTCTTCACTCTTGTTTTGGAATGTTTCTCAATGAATAATTGACTGGAGCGGTATTTTTGACCATCCCTGTCTTGGGTGCAGTGTATAAATAGCTCATGTGCTGCAAAGCGTGCATGGATTTGTCAGGGGTGTTAGGCCTGGGAGTAGGAGCCCTGTTATGTAATAGGCATGTGAGTTGGCACACCACAGAAACACTGCATTGAATGGGTGTGTGTGAAAGCTCTGTGCCCATTGAGTGTTTTCAGAGCGATTCTATTCTCACTGGGAGTCCTTTGTTAAGTCTTTTGAAGCTGAGGCAGCTAATTTTTTTTTTTTTTTACCGCAATGGCAGACAGGACGCGTTAATCTTACATCAACACAAGCATACTTATCTTGAAACATTATATACCAGAAATGTTAAATTTTGATTTAAATATTATCCACTCCACAGCGATCACCACTCTCCAAATATCAGCATTTGAATTGGCAATTTATACAGCTTGTACTTTTAAATAAATACAAGAAACTGCTCTTATTTTTCAAAGGATGAGTTACTTATTAGCTTTTGAATTCACTAAAATTATTTTTTTAATTATTTTTGCATTTTTATGTTAGTAACCAGTTAAATAGCTTCACTGAAATAAAACTATTTGGGATTTAGTATGTGTAAATATTCATTACACTTTGCAGACAGAAGAATGCTGCATTCACTTCCTAATAAATCAGCTTTATAGATTCTCAAAAGGGATAGCTTTTGACTTTCAGTCATTTGTTATAGTAAACTTTTGATGCTCATAGGCATGTTGGAATTTGCTCAGCGTATGCAAGTAGCGTAAATTTAGCTCAGCATGGTTTATTTTAGAAACACTGAATGAAAGTGATGCAAGACATTATGTAATAATTGTGAGTTCCCTATATGGACATGGAAGACTATTTTTAAAGGCACTGAGATAAAGTGCATTAAGATTTCAAACACAGGCTGAATCTTTGTTTCAGATTCCATTTTATGTGTTCACTAGAAAATTGAGACAGTTCTCATCAATTCAATTATTTGTCTACAATTCAATCATATTTTACAGTTTATTACTTGAGCAAAAATCTACCTATCTTGGCCATAAATAGATATTTTATTGCAGTATTACTCAGATTGTATGATTTGTCTATCTTCACCTATCTAATGAACTGTTCAAGGTGTATTCCATCTCTCCACTGTGGATCACTGGAATGGGCTTCTTTATTTTATTTGGTTAAAATTTTGACTTTTCTTACTTCCAAATAAAGCAAACTCTTGAACAACAAATTACATGTACTTCATAACAAACAGCAGGAACCATGTCTCAAGTTTTACTCATACACCAAAAAGAAAAAGGAATAGGGTCTGTTTTTGGACAGTAAATTAGAACATGGAATCACAGAAGTAGCCCTATTATAGATTATGGAGATATAAAGGAATATTCTAGAGGGATTGATGGAGAATGAAAAGTTGCAAAATCAAACCTACAAACCAATTTCCTTGTTACTCACAACGAGAAACTAATTGGTCAAAGATCCCATTTGAAGTTGTTGCTACTGTGCTTAGTTATGAAATGTGTGTTATGTTGTCAGTTTGTATCTAAGGCTCCTCCAAAGTGTACCTCGCCTCTCGCCTATTGACTGTTGATAATAGACACCAGGTCCCTGGGAACTCTGCAAGAAGTAAGTAAATAAATACATGGATGCATGTATCCACAATGGGTTCTGTGGGTTTTGCTTTGTTTTTAACCATAGTTTATGGTGCAACAAAATATTCATTGGCATTTAGTGTTGAATTTCTTACAGCAGGGACTTTCTTCTCACTTTTACTAAAGCTAAGTATTGCAGGAATGCAACACATATTTATCATTAGTTCATCATCTAATGTCTAATGAACTAAAGTCACGTTCCAGTTAGTGTATTTACAAAGAATATACAAACATCATATCATAAAGATTAGGAACAGGAAATTGAATGCTTTTACTTAAAAAAAAAAAAAGAAAAAAAAACATCTCAAAAGGATTGTTGATTAATTTTATCTTTATTTAATTGATCTCCACAAACATCTTGCAGCCTTGTGCACATCATCCTAAACCCCAATCTGAACAGGTCTTCAGCACCATGGACAGCTCACCCTTACACTTCATTCAGAATCCTGCTCTCTTCTCAAATTTGTTTATATGGATAAGTTGAGGAAAAAATATTATTTAAATCTTACCTAATATTTATGAAAACAGATCAAAGCTAAGGACATTCATGGTGCCACTGAATCCAATGGGAAAATATCACCTGTGAATTGTTAATCAAATGCTTTTAATTACATAGTCTACTATCTAAATTATACAGATGTGTGTTAGCATAATGTCAAAGGAGAAAGATACCTATCACTGCTAATCGATCTGAGGAGTTATAAGACCCTTTACCAAACGGTTTAAAACCTTTCATTCTGCAGTGAGAAGGTAATTTACAGATGGAAAACAGTTAAAGCCATCACTATTTTCCCGGGAATAAACCTCATGACAAGTTCCCCATTGGTTCAGATCATGCAATGTTCAAACAGACTGCAAAGAACCCAATAACAACATAGTAGACTCCAGAAGGTATTTTGCAGGCCAAAAGTCTTCTGCAAAAATGTATGTCCTTATGCCAGGGAAAGCCAAAAGTAGAAATGCTTGCCCAAGATAGAGAGTACCATATCTGAAGAAGACCAAATCTAACAGTATCACAGACTACCAGTTGTCAACCATTTTGGTGAGGGTGATGATTTGGACTTGTTTTCCAACCTGGGTATCTCTAGATGCAAAAATACTTATTATTTAGGGCAGATTTCTATCTTAACAATACAAGACACTTATAAAAATGAGGGAATCAGACTGTATGGAAAGCATCTGTAAACATCAATGTTAAGGCCTTAGCACAGATTTTCAATTAGAGTTAGGTCAGGACTTTGACTGGAATATGCTAACATATTCATGGTTTAGTTCAAACCATATTCTGCTAACCAGAATATGGTTTGAACTAAACCATATTGAATATAGTTCAATATGGTGTGAATATTGAAACCATATTCAATATTGGTTTCAATATTGAATATTGAACCAATATTGGTTCAATATTGAACCAATATTTAGTTCAAACCATATTCTGCTAACCAGAATATGGTTTGAACTAAACCATTCAATTGTACTTCTGAACGATGTGCTGGAATCTTAACCTCTCCACTAGTCTCAAGTTAAGGACATGTTTCCTTCCAGGTTTGCTCTGGATGTGACTTCAACTGTCTTCAAATCAACTCTGACCAGCTTCCATGTAACGGCAGAAGAAAAGCATCCCCACAGCATGATGCTGTCATCACCATGTTTCAGACTGAACAGTGTGTGGTTAAATATTGTCTGCATGTTGGTCTCATCCAGAGGCCAGAACTTCTTTCTTCACATGCTGTGTCATGCTTGCTGCATGTGCCAAAGCAAGCATGACACAGCATTCTTCTAAAATCGGCTTTCTTTTTGCCACTCTTCCATGATAGTTGGGTTTCTAAGTTTATTACTAACAGTTATTCTCTCCACCGGTTCTCTCTGAGTTGTGGATCTCTGCAAAATGTAAAATGTTTAAACCTTTTGTGTAATGTTTAATCACTTAACTTTGTTGTACGTGATATTAATCCCTAGTATAGATCTAATTGGTTTTTATTATGTTTTTACATATAAAACAATCAGCCATAGGTATCAGCATTTACTCTGTTGCACTTACTTCAGTTACTTTAGAAAAAAAACAGTTATACAGCATCACATTTTCTTTTTTACTTTTAATCAAGTAATATTTTCAAGTAATACTTATGTTACTTGATTACAATTTACAACAATTTAACCACCCACTAATTAAATTTTTCTCAGTCACTTTGGTGCATTTCTCACATCACTTAGCATTTGGCATCAGCTAGTGCATTTATCAGAACAATTAGTGCAAACTGCAACCAGTTGACAACCTACAAAAGTGTGTCATTTGATCAAAATAGCTCAGAACGCTTTTTTTCCTAAAAAGCAAGTAATCCTGTCAATGAATGTGTGATTGGAAGGAATAGGAACGTGCTACTATATCTGCACTTTCTGACTAAATACAATGGAAAAACCGTAAATCACCAAATCAGATCAATCATGTTTTAACCAAAAATGCACCAGATGTAGGCGCACACTTACACTATTTAGGTTAAAGTAGGTCTTCCTGTTCAAAAGCTTCATTGTGCTAATGTTAGTTTTTATCTGCAAAGCTCACTGTGCCATTTGTAGGCCAAGTCAATATGCATGAGACGTTATACATTTTCTGCTCTTTTCAAACATAAATACAATACTTACTGTAAGTAAGTCTATACATCTCCAAGTTATATATCAGAACAAAAACTGCATATCTACCAAAGTCCTTGTTACTGTAGAAAGCACAAATGTCCAGAAACAGCCTTTGATATTATACAAAGGTTAGGAATTGCTAACAAAAATGTCCTTGTATCATACTTTTAACTACAGACCTCTACTTGTTTTAGTTTTCCTCATTGCTCCATCACCATCTGACAGATTAAAATCTCACTGTTTCAGTTTCAGGACTTCTATTAATCAAGTCAGGTAAAACGGTGGAATCTGAATTGAAAATAAAAAAAATTCTCAGATTTATAGATTATTGTATAAACAATATTTATAGTCTCAGTTTCTTTGTGAAAAACTACTCATCACATCAAGTGTCACTGTATTGTAAATATTATGAGTGGGTCAGCATTCTGAATAATTGGCCTTTTTTAAAACATTTGAATGTTTAAAACATAGATCGACAAGAATGAGCATCGCAGCTGCAGTGTAATCAGAAAACCTGTTAATAAGACAGAAAAAGAAGCAAAAGTTCACTCTCTTGCAAATGCAATGCCATGAAAATCCTGCAGGTTGCAGCTTTAATGAATGAGACAGTGTCTCCATTCTTAAAGAGACACGGTTTTAAAAAAAAATGAAAATACAGACAATATTGGAGGATTTTTATTTAATTTCTATTTTTATTCTGGAAAGGCTGTAATTTGTCCGATGAAAGCAGCCGTGGGTTAATATCCCGCTTCCAGTACAGTAACACCTTGAGCAGAGAAACCCGCAGCGCCAGGCGTGTTGAGTATGGGAGTTAAAAATAGCATCATCGGTCGGCCAAGCGCCGCTCCGTTACTACGCGTTTCAGCATTCTGCCCTATGCAGGGGGGGAGTCTGCAGGACTGAGACCGCGGCAACCCTCCACCTTTTTGTGCTGCTCCGCATTATCAGTCGGAGGGCCACTTGTGGTTGTTTCGAAGGAGTAAACCCAACCTGAAGTTCATTTTAAGCACATTTGCAATCGTTCTACGAGTCCATTCTCACATTACTCACCATTTTGCTCCTGATGCTCTATGTGAAATAAAACAGACGTTTTAGAGTCACCGAACCGCGGACAGTTCGGTCTACTGAAGGAGGTGTAGGCTAGTCTTTTGGCTCATCCTCCACTCGTTTACATGTTTACTGGCTAATTGGGCCCTCGATGGTGTTTATTCACATTGAAGGCAAAAATCAGGCTTTGCTTCCACCTTCAAAGTGGGAGATTCTCTACCTGACGTCAATGCCTGTGTGACTGACGCAGCCCGCAGCAGAAGGAAGTCTGTTTTAGTTATCCATTTGTTCAGGCGTTAAAAATAAAAAAGGACACCCAATTATCCACCACCAAGCTCCACAATTATAGCTTCGTTAGACTATTTTCGCCATATTTCTTTTTTTTTCCTTTTTTCCCCTTTCCACAGGGTGGGTGAGTCTCTGCGCGCATGGATGCACGCGCGTGCTGGGAGATGAGGGTGCCACCGTGCTTTCAGCTACAAATCATAATTTTTTTTTTTTTTTTTAAGCGTCAAATTTTGCACATTATTAACTCCTGTTTGCAAACCCTGTCCGAGAGGTTTCCTTGTGGAAATCACGATCACTATATATTGGGAAATATGCGGGTGGGCTTGCGCGTGCGTGCGTGCAGCCCACCGTGCAAACAAGGCTCGCGCTCGCTCTCAAACGCCGCACGCTCGAAATTCCTCCAAGGAACCTCTGCGAGCTTTTCTTTTTTCATCACGCGCGAGCTAAAAATAGAAACGGGGTTGGATCGTGATCCAGAAATAGATAGGGGGCATCACTCCTATAAAAGGCATACCATTCAAGAGTACAGTGAGAGAAGAGAAAAGCCGGAGCAGATTTAATGGACAAATAGGGTGTTTGGTCCATTTTTTAAAAGCTTCTTTCCGTGCTTTTATCAGAATCTCTGCAGCTACAACGGTGAGTTGTTCTAACCTTTTTCTGAATGCACCTGTTTCCTTTTTATCCCAGTATTCTGCATCAGTATTATTCCTTGTTGTTCTTTTTACATAAAACTTTGGGCATTGCGACTCTTTGATTAGAATGGGACCCCTGCTTGAAACAAATAGCATTAAAGGGGAGCTTTTTCGTAAGAACTGCTGCTATTTCTGCAGCTTGCTGGAAGGAACATCAACCGGTGTGTGCTCCCAGCTACACGGGGATCACCCTCAGACTCTGTTATTAAAATAGGTAAATTAGTCTTCTCACTGTTTATGAGGGATGAATTGTCAGCATGAGTCTTGCTGTTGTTACCCAGTGATCCTCATTCTGGGATTTGTTGAATGGTTCTCAGCCAAGAAGTGTGAAGGGAGCTGTCCTTCTGGTAGCGGTGCTGAAGCGGTTCAGGTAGCGGTTGCTGGTTTACACCCAGTGCAACTACGAATACCGCCGTGGGCAGCTCTGATTAGGTTGATGCACCAGAGTGTTAAGCTTTTTTGATGGGTTTTGATCTTCACGCGTTACCGCTGTGTGAATAAACATGATTTTATTTTTATGCTTAAACTGAAGGGAGAGGAGTTCGACGCCTCACACCAAATGCTACATTTGGAATTTGAATCCGTTTGCAGAATTGTTTTTTTTTTCTTTTTCTTTTTTTTCCCCATCTCTCCTCCCTTTTGTGCACAACGAGCCTCGAGTCGTGACTGCTAAAAGTGAGTAAGGCGCGTGCTGCGTCAGTGGCGTCTGGCTCCGGTGCGCTCGAGACAGATGGGGAGAATCGTGACAGGCTGGGGAGACGCGTCCTCGACTGAAAAACTGGGCGGCCCAATGAAAACGAGGCGAGGGTGGGGCCCCTACATCAGCAGCTGGTGATTTGGAGCCAAAATTAACCCTTTGCAAATAATGAAATAAAACTTTATGTTTATTTAAGATGAATGCGCTCTGAGTAACACGTCCGGTTTGGATCCACACATCCGATCTAGATGAAAAGTCGTGCGTTTTCAGCTGCAGCCTGATTGTTTTAAACCGCTCTGATGTCCGTGAGAGCAGAGGTAGTCAAGAAACTGTCAGGTGCTTTGGCCTCCTGCTTTTAGGTGCTCTTTTTCTTTGCATCCCTATTGGTGGATGACTGGGTACCCTGTCCAATCAGACCACAAGCATTCCTCTGCTGCATGTTAAAGTCTATAACGGCGATAAGATACCGCCTCTCTTCATCGCCGCTCTTTTTAATAACAAGGCTGCGTGTTGCTGCAAAGCCATTACCAGTTAGACGAGTGTTCAGATTAGATACAATTCAGCCAATGAACAAGTCAAACGACAGTGCAAAAGCTGAAGACACTTTGAGGATGAAGACCCCCGGGGAGTCGTGGACTGGAGATTCACTGTGATTTATAGCAGCTGTCCGTCACGAATCTTTTTGCGGTCTGGGCTTGCTGTGCATACATGAATCCGGGAAGCCCTTACCCCAAAAAGCATTCGTGGAGGACGTTAACGTCGCTCGTGTTGTTTTGGATGGAGGAGTCACACTGCTGCTGTCAAAACGGGCTCTGGTGTGTTGTAACAACGAGAGCTGGACCCTCAAAGTGCTTCCACAGGCAGTGTTTGAATGTAATAGCTAGACGTGTTGTTAGATACTTAAATGCAACTATTATGTCTCTGCATCTACTGAAGGAGGAAAAGGCAAACACGAAGATGCACACATCTTTCATACACAGTTCACTCTTCAGCAGTTTGCACAATTACGCAAAATGTTGCTTAGCTGTGCAAAGGGGGGAAAAAGAATAAAGAAATTTAAGAAAAATATCTGGATTTCAGAAGAGTTGTGAAATAGAAAATAATTTATTTTTTGGACACATTTTTATTTTATTTTTTAAAAATATTGATCGCACTTAATTATCTATCTATCTATCTATCTATCTATCTATCTATCTATCTATCTATCTATCTATCTATCTATCTATCTATCTATCT
>CAEFZY010056030.1:0-14955 GCA_903066815.1 Brachyrhaphis roseni
TAGGCACAGCCAAGATACTGCGCAGAACCCTCAAGCTCCCAGGCCTCTGGTAGAGGACCCGAGCTAAGAGGAAGAAACACCACCCATGGTGGGTGAGAAGGGAATTTTTTTTAAATTTTATATATATATATTCTACAAAGTGTTTTTTTTTTTCCTTTTCATTATTTCTACTAGTGACCAAACATAAAATCAGGTCATGTCATATCAATACTGTCATGTGGTACAAAACCAAAGTTTGAAGTAAAGAATGCTCAAACAGAAGTGGACATGATGATGTTTACTGGACAGATTCCGCCAACATCTCAGATTCAGCGCATTCAGCACAGCTGAGTTGGCAACTTTCTAATACAGAAAGTATTAGTATGTCCTATCTAAGGACATATTCTGATATGATTTTCCATGGTGTGATACACTTTGTAATAATCAGGTTATTAGATTAAGCAGAAGATATTTACTCATTTTTCAGGTGTTACATCTGTAAAAACATCTGGCTTACAGATGTTCATCAACAATGTGAATCAATCACCCTGCAGTGTCTGCTACATTTGTATGCCTGCTAAATGTTTTGCATGTTCGAGAAAATTCTTTACTGTCTTTGCACCTCTTTCTGCTTGATAATTTCTCAAAGGTTTTGGTTTTTCCATCAAAGCCACCTGATCTTCACAGGTGACTCCGCTGACGGTTGTGTGTTTAATGTGGTTTAATGGGTCAATATGCCAACTCACAGCTGGAACACCTTTTAGAGTAATGAGGAAACTCCCACAGATCACTGATGCATAGAGATGAAGTGTAAGCATCTTATCATGGGTCTCTTACCTTCATTTTTTATATTTAATTAAAAGCTGTGAAACAGCAAGAAATTGAGCTGGCTTCCAAACTCTGGTTTGGTTTGCCTTAAAAATGTTAAAGATGAGAGAAAATGTGAAATTATGACTAAGAATTCATGTGTTATTGACAGTTCTTAAACACCAACTATTGAGTCTTCAAAAAATTTAACACAAAAAATATAATTAAAGTAAATAATAATTTGCACTTCAATTTAATCTTTATTAAGTAATTAGCCAGTGGATCTTAAAACTGTAATAGTCACATTTAAAAGTAAGAAAAGTTAAAAGAAATATGAACAAAAGTTGGCAATGATGAGTAAGTATTTGTGCCGCATGCTTAACTAATCATACAACTTTAAAGTATGAAGTTTTCTTGTGTTTCCTAAATCATGCCATGTTTCTGCAGCTTGGTGCAGTATTTTGATTTGCTGGTTGTGAATAGTTGTTATTTTTCCAATCAATTGTAGCATTTGCAAAAATCCTCTGATAGGATAAAGAAAGGCCTGTGTGTGATTTGCTGGTGGTGTGGCTCATCTAAGAGTGTGTGAGATGTAAATGCACACAACACACGTTGCTCTGTTCACATGCCTCACATCAGCCTATTGCCCTTAACGTAATGTAGTAAATGTTAGCTCAGACACTCCCGTGTCAGACTCAGCCTTTCACTCCTCGGACTTCAGGAAAAAATGTGTCCAACGTTTTTCAACCCTTTAGTCATGACTTTTAACTTTATTTGATAAATTATTAGCATGCAGACAAGTAGAGACAAGCAGCGATAAAAAAGGATACCTGACTCCAGACTCGCATTGTGTTCATGTATAGACCATAGCATGTCGCCATTGCAATCGTTTTGCCAAAGATACTCTTAACCCATTTTTGCCATCACTGTTACTGGTGCATTTAAAGGAACCTTATTTTAAAAAGACAAACTAAGTTTAGCCTGTCAGAGGGGCAAGTAAACCCTGGTGGCCCACCTAGCTTATTATACACTGAGGCAAACTCTGCATCACTGAGCCCCCAAGCATTGGTCTTTACCGGCATATATCTACATATATGGAAGTCAGTAGCTCTGGACTGGGAGGTCATCCAACATACATACATTTCCTTGTGCCTTATTTCAGGAATAAAGGCTTTAGGCTTAGATATGTTACTGATACACTGAGATAGGACCGATTTCAGACACATCAATATAAAAAGTTTAAATACTTAATAACAAACCTTTTTTCTTATTTAATATTTTTAACCAAAACATCCCAAAGATTCTTTTCCAGATTGTTGTTCTGACCTAACTGTTAGTGAAAGGTGTTTGTCAGCAGCATATTGGCAAAGGAGTGTGTGTCTTTACACCTTTAGACCATGTAGGCTGTATTACATATCGATGTTACGTAAAAGTAAAATGTTAAAGTAAACCTAAACGTTTAGAAAATAATTAGAAAAGGCTGACTTCTAAGATTCTTAACATTTGGAAGAACTACTCAGCTCATATTGTGACTGTCTAGATAGTCATTATATGTGTATTTGCATGCCTTCCTAGCAAAAACTGTTGTCAACAAGATTCATCTTCTTAGTCCTTTTCCGTTTCCTTGAGTCATTCATTTAATCATGACTCTAATTACTGAAAATCTAATTAATAAAACTAATTAGCTTAAACTGAACAAAAGTCTGAAGACATGAGCTCAGCATAAATCGAAGTCAAAATGTAGATAAAATCAGATCTTGCAATTCACCTTTATATAACCTCCCAATCTGTCTGCCGGTTTGCACAGAGGGAAAGTTAAAAGGCAGCCTGCGTGGTCCTCTGGAGATCAAGTATACAGAACAACATGCTTTTTGATTGGAATAAAGAAAATACTAAGCTACATGATATCAGACTATTTAGAGAAATAATTTCTGGCTCATCCCTTAGGAACTGAAAAAAATCTATCATGATGAATGCGGCGCCAGTGGAGGCCTTTCCCTTTCCAGCTCCACTGGTTACACAGTGACGCTGCACCAGCTCCCAATCTATAGAGCGTGCTGCAAATAGCTGGATAGCCTGTAAGTTTCCTCCTCTATTTATTTCACTGTTACTGGCAGAGGATTTAAAAGGATTATAAACACCCACTTTGTATTGACTATGCCAATAAGATGCTGGCAAAAATGTGTGGGGGCACATATAGTGACTGAAAAATTAGACCAAGAACTGGAAATGAGAAAATACTAATTGGGTAATAAATTTAGACCAAAAACTGTGGGAGAACTCTGTGATTGGCTGGACTTCACAGTTTATACATTTATATAATTAGATGTTATGCTTAGAGCTGCATGTTGGCACTGCATGATTTGATATTGATTGGGATGCAATCAATGAATTCTAAAACACATTTCGTCCACATTCTCTCAAATCCCAGCCTGTTATCTGAACAATCTCTGTGTCTTTGTTGCCTAAAGATAACTGGCAGCATCTGTAAGCGGAGCTACTTAATGTGGCTCTTTACACTGTGTTATTAGGCTATAACCACCTGCTGCTGGGCTGATTGAGGGTGGCTGTAGCTGTGATTAAGAGTGGAGCCCGGCCTGTGCTTTACTTGTTAGGATTATTGCTTTGACTGTGTGTTTAGCACGACATGGCTGTGTTGTCTGAGGGTTGTGACTGAGCTCCTGCGGGGTTGTGCTTTAATGTGGTGTATGTACAACAGGTTAAGCTGTGTTTTTCCATGCAATTATGACTGTCAGAATTATTATATAATCACATATATTTTACATATTCTGTCAAAAAAATAAATAAATTCTGCAAAAGCAGCTAGAGGAAATGTCAGGCCTCATTCTCCAACTGGCCTGACATGTGGCTGTCAATAATATCTCTACTTGAAATGCTTTATAAAAGCTTTTGTGTATCTTTACAGTCTAAGATTACACAACAGTTGGAAAAATCTATCTATTACATATTTTATTTAACAAATATTGCAATATCAATTGCGTTTACTTTACTATGAGCTCATATTGATGATGGCCGCTATTCAAAACTCAGAAGCTCACAGTATGGTTGCAACATTTTTTTTTTCCTTTGCTGATTCAAAGAGAACATAAATACATTTTAAATATGACTCAATATTACATGTCTGGTTTACCTAAGTAACTAATGTGATAAGTATATAATTCTATTTTCAGAGGAATGGTTGTGTTGTGATTTAATATGTGCCCACCATACGAACACAATCATATCCTGGGGACATTTCTACAGAAAACAGAGAGTAACTGTCTGTGATGGCAATAATACAAGAGAGGGTTTTGGATCGTTGTACATTCTGAATGAACAAACAGCTGACCTTATTCATAGGTTAATGAGATCAAAATCTCTTTTACCTCACCTGGATCTAAAACTAAATCCTCATTACCTGTCAATTCTCTGGTGCTTTTTATAAAACCTCTTTATATTTAGCTATGTGTGACTTTCTTTCATTGATTTTATTTGGTGCCACCAACACAATAACTGTGACACATAAAATGTGCAGTTTAGGTGAAATGTGATTCTCTGGCAAAAGCTGTTCATGTTCAAATTGGAACTATTTTGCATGTTTGTGATCCCATCACTGTGTTTTGGTGGCGTTGTAGTATGTGTATGTGTAATATGTATTAGTTTTCACTTTGATGATGAGGGTGCAGTGTATCTGACCTTATGTTTTCACCATACAATATCCTGGTGTTGCACTTACACACATCCAAGTTCTATTTTTGCTTTGGTTCAAATCAGATCATTTTGTAAAAAGTAATCAAATTTTGGTGTTTATTCCTGAAGTCTGAATTGATCATATCTGCATCTGGGCATATTTTTTTGTTCACCTTTAATGTGGAGGGAAGACGAGATTAGGATGAAATCAAAAAAAGCCTTCCAACTTCAAACTCCTTGAAGCTCATTAGAACACATTAGGGTTTTGCAATTCCTTCAAAAATCTGGTAACAAAATTTAAGAAAGGTTTAATTGGTGTAATGCCAGCAAAGAGTTTTTTGCTGATTACAGAGAAGGCTTTGAATAATTTCATATACCACTGCACTGTAAAACATTTGAGCCATATTTAGTTGTCTACTATCTTCTACTTTTTAAGTCAAATTAATTTAGATTTTGAACCTAAATGTTTGAGTTTGTAAAAGATAAACTTACAGAGTTAAATTGTGTAAGTTTTTATAAATTTTGTCAAACCCCCAAGAGTTGAATAAGGTTAGTAAGTTAAAAAGCAAAGAAGAAAAAGACAGCGTTAGGAACTATTTCCCAGTGTGTTTAGTGACATGTTTTTGTATCCTGTTTTGCACCATGAGTGAGACAGAAGTGTGTTACATTGATCTGACTCGTGTGAGTTTCTAAGGCAAATGTTCACTTTAGCGCAACTAACAGTTTGCAAAGCTTCATGATAATGTCCTGGCTGCACTAAATATTTTGGAGCAAAATTTTTTGTGATGTTTAATAAAATTCATAAGATCATGTATCTTGTTTGTTTAATTAAAAATAAGAATTTAAGTAAGTAGTTATAATTTGATAATGTAAGTCAAAATAATAGAGAAATGTGTGCTGCTTGACTAGAAGAGGGAAGTTTTTTCTTGCATATTGTGAAAAAATTATTTGATTTAAATTACAGCATTAAGTTAAAATTCAATTCAAGATTAATTAACTTGTCAAGTTAATTTCTGAGTTAAAACCAAAGCAATTTTTTTAAAATAGTAATTTCAAGGAAGCGGGTGAACTTTCATTTTTAAGTTAAATCACCGTCAAATGTTTTCCAGTGTGTTTGTTAAAAATTTATGTTTCTTTAAAGTTGTTTATCTATTACTAGAGCAGAGAGTTTGACTAAATGAAGATCAATTTTAATCTAAATCTCAGAGGTATATAAATAATTTTGGATTTAAGTGATTAATAGAAAAAATGGTATTGGTTTTAGCATTATTTTTATCATCACTTTTATTGTTATAATAAATGCCACAAAATATTTAGATTAAAAGAAATGTCCCTCCTTTATATTGAGCAACAGTTTTGTCAAGCTCTGATTCAGTGGAAGTCAGAAACCACACAGAGATCACATAATCACTGCATCACAGAGTGAAACAGAAGTGCATGAATGAACTTCACAGCTTTAACTGTGGACTACAAGAGCATCTGCAGCTTCAGCTGTGCTAACAGCCTGTTTGTGTTCTTCTACAGTTTGGCCTTCTGAACAGAGAAGTGTGCACAGTGTCACTCTGTAGTATCTGTTCACTAATTGTGTTAGCTGTGTCATGTTTACTCAGGACAAATGGAACATTTTCTTACATCTCATTAAGAAGGTCTTCACCATCTTCAATCTCTTGAAGTTGGTGAAGAGCTCTCGGTGAATCTCCTCCTTATATTTTGTTAGGTTTGGTTTTGTGGCCCTTTATTAATCCCAAGAAATTTATGAGTATAGTCTGTTGTTCACACACATAGATAACCATACATGAAAATACTAGATTAAAACGCTTAAAACATCATGAAATGCATAATAAAATAGCATAAAAATGACAACAATAATCAGAAAAATCCAGGTTTTTGAGATTATCCTCGGTTTTATGCTCCTTGTTAAAACCAAACCCTGCATTTAATCAAAAAGGGAATTATGCATAAATGTTAAGCCCAGTAAGAAGCGCTTCATCACATAATTAAAACAACCAGATATTTGTAAAGCAGGCTTAAAACTCCACAGCAGCTCTTTATCTATGCTCTGTGTCTGAATGCAGTTTTGTTCAGGTTTCTTTGTGCTTTTAGCTGAGAGATTAACATGCTTTTTAAATAAACACTTTGGGATAGATGCTTCTTTCATGTTTTAACAAAGCTCGTCCAGCCAGCTGATGGAGAGCTCTGATCGTGATAACCCACAGGCAGATGTAACATGAAGGTCAGCTACACAAAAAGGAAGACATTCTTTACATCAGCATAAATGTTGAAAATGTTTACGTGTTTAATTGTTGGAACAGATGCTGAATATACAGCAGGGGTCAAAGGATGAGAAATAGTTAGGACTTTTTGGAATAAGAGATGCAGAGGATTGTAAAAAGGCAGTTGTTGCATATTTTAATACAAGTGTGTGACCAAATTATTCACTATCCTGTTTTGGTCTTTATTCTTAGCTTAGTATATTTTAGACTGGGAAATGCACCTTAAATAATTAGAAGAACCTCACTTACCAATTTTATCATGTAGACTTCAGTAGTAAGCAGTAAGTGTTTATTTGTGATTTAGATCATATTAAAATAAAGAGACCTGCTGAATCTTTTTTTTTTTCCTGGTTTGATCTGAAGTTCAACTTCACAATCAAATAGAGCAGATCAGGAAGATGTGATTTGGATTAGATCATTTTGTAAATATGACAGATCTATAACCTTAACATCAGCTTTCAAATTATCAAAGATTTTGACATCCATGCAATTACAACATTTTAATGCTCAATCTGTCCAGGATGGACTCTGCCTCTCATCTGAAGACCGCTGGACACCAGGACCCCTGCAACTCTGCAAGGACAAGAATGGATGGATGGATGGATGGATGGATGGATGGATGGATGGATGGACAAATTTATGGATGGATGCATGTTTTTTCCCAGTTACAAACCATCAGACTTCAGTTTAGTGCTGAGATTTCTGACAATAATCAGAAGCATGACGTTCTGACCAATAGCAAAACTGCTAACTCTTGTGGGAAACATCTTCAGTTTTTACAACTCCATAGCAGTTCTTAATCCATGCTCTGTAATCGAATGCAGATCTGTCACAGATGTACAAATGTGACAGTTATACATTAAGAGAATACTATTGAGTACTTAAACAATTTTTAGTTTAAATGAAACAATAATGTCTTAGTGTTAGCTTTAAATATGATTCATTCCAGGGTAGCTGCACAAATGTTTGTACACCTGATAGTCTGGTAGACTTGATTCCATTGGGTTCTCATTTCTCTCAATTCAATTAAAGCGGACTACAACAGTGTGAAAGCATCCTGTGACTGGTTTATGTAAAAACTGATTGAAACTAAGCTTGTATGAAATTCTCACTGTATGATAAACGTCGACCACAGACTGATGAAATCCATTTGCTGACACGAAAAAGTTCAAACTACAAAGTTCAAAATTATGTTTGATACATAATCTTATGTTTTAATCATAACAGGACTATTATGTTATTACTAACAGCTGCTAAATGAAGCTGAATAGTCCTGTTGCAAGGAATATTGTCTGTTTTTGGTGATATAATTTTTAAAGAGTGATAGCAGAAGTCTGCTGAGATGCTTGCTATTCAGGCTATCTGATTGGGTAAAACCTTTTGTCTGCTGATTGTTCACTGTTAGCTTGTCAAATCAACATCTGGAACTTTAATATCACCTGGTTGGGGAAGCAAAAGAGAACTGTAGCACCAATTGGCAGCATGCAGTAACATATAGATCGGGGTACTTCCTGTTTAGAAGTAACAAAAAACCAACACTCTCCCTTGTTATCTGGCATTGCGTTAAAAGGTTAAAATGCCAGGAATGGCTTGAAAATTGAGGGAGTTTTTTAAAACCCAGCATACCTTTGTAGTGGTAACCACCCATACCTTGGATGAGGCTATGAAATTTTGGAAAATTCTAAATTTTACCCTTTTTTTTACAAAGACTAAACTATGATCATGGTTTAAATGTTTGAAACCTCTGGACCACAGAGACAGTACTGACCAGGCTTGGACAATTTTAGCTGATGTAGCTAATTAAATAATAATTAACTACATCAGCTAAAATTGTCAATGCAAAAAACAGTAGATCATCTTAACATCACAATTACAATCACATGCGGACAATTATTGACAGACTGGACACATTAAGAAAGGGAATTTTGGTTTCAACATGTTAAGTGAATCTGATTTTTTTTTCATCTTTCAAGTTATTTTAGTCTGTTTCACTGAAGTCGAAATATGTTGTTTGTATGTTATTCCCATTCACTTTTAACTGTGCTGCATTAATGTTAAAGGATTGTCTTTTATTGGGTTTCTGTGAGAAACATGGCTCATCACTACCAGTGATGATACCAGTGATTGGTATCTAGGTGACATCTTCAACATATCCTGAAAACGCATGTTAACTTAACTTGAATGTCTACAAAAAAGTATTAACTTTGATGACCAATTAAAGAAATAAACAATATCCCAGTTTACCTCATCCAGATTATGGTTTATGACACATGCCAAGGAGAACCCAGAGAAGGGTTTCAACCATGAAAACTCGTTGGATGCACTTAACAATATGTAACTGATTTTGCTATGTAGATTTGACCGAAGAACAATTTGTGATTCGTCTCAGTGTTTAACGCTGTGTCTAATTTCTGCAGCAGAGCTGTTCCCACAACTGCACAGTTAATGACCACTCTGCAGTTTTATTCTTGCAGATCTTTCCACTCAGGTATTTACAAGCCATTTTATATTCCCCAGTCAGCAGTGTGCTGCATCACTCATAGCCGCTCCTACCAGTCTGCGATAAAGTTCAGTCTAACTGATTAAGGCTGACACATTATGAAATGTTACGACAAATAAATAGCTTACAATTACATAAGATTACCATTTATTTATTTTTATTGGGTTCATATTCATGACAACTCCATTTAATAATCCTACTAATCATTTCATATTGAGATAATTTGACAATAAATTAGCACTAATGAGCAGAATAGTGTCTTGTTTTATGTGTTTTTGTGTTTGCCTGTTGATTTCTTGAAAAAGAAATTCTGTTCTGCACATATATTTTATAAGGGACATATGCAAAATCCACTTTCTTAGCCCTTAGATGTGTTTGTTGTGTACTTTGAGTGTCTAGGAGTGGGAAAAAAATAAATGTATTTCTTCCTGGTGCTGCAGATGTCTTTAGATTCGTTTTGGGTTGTATTGTTTAGTCTGTTAATTTTTCTGGATTAGCTCTAATGTTCTCTTGTCTATTATGTCACCGTAATTGCTGTGGAACAGCTGAATGAGATCATGACTTCCAGACAAATCAGTTTTTTGAATCTGCCATTTTTTGAGCCTTTTGCATAGTTGTTCCACTAAATGTACTTACTTAGTGTGTGAAACGTAATCCTTCTTCAAATCAAACCACTGGCTATGCCACCAGTTGCCATCAAGTGTCGGAGTTATCTTGCAATAACACTTAAGTGTTCTTGAGCTCATGGTCACAAAATCAAACATCTGCAGGGGGGCCAGGCCACCAGTGTCACCACATTGGTGGTATATTGCTTGTTTTCTGAAATATTGTTAGTTTTATACCAGATGAAATGAAAACTATACTTTCTAAAATTCATTTTTCTTATGTTGATCTGGAGAATATTTTCCACAAATTTATGGGGACCATCAAGATATTTTTAGAAAATGTGAGTTGGACTTTGTGTTCTTTTGGGTCAGCAGTAGATCTGGCTTCAGAACTCCCATGGAAGCCTGCTGCCCAGTCTGTTCTAGTTGTTAAATCATGAAGGCTAACGTTGAGGCCTGCTGTTCTTAGATCTGGATTGTTTGTGAACTAATTGATTTGTCATCACATTTCACCTGGAATAATTTTGATAGGTCAGCTACTCTTTAGAAGTTGCTCTGCTTTCTGTGGAATCCCAAACTCTTAGAAAAGGCCTCTATACATTTTCCATCCCAATGGATATGAATCGCTTTCACCAATTTATTTACTTCTAATTTGAATTTAACCCTTTTCCTCTATTCTTAACTTGCTTTCAGAACCAGGCATAATGTATTGCCTGTTGAAGTCCTTCTTCATGTTGCCAGGCAGCTTCTGTTGAAGCAATTTCTTTTCTTATCATTCTTAACCCTGAAGTGAAACTGAACCAGAGATGTGGTTATTGAAGTTCATTAATAAATCGTGATTTTTTTTACTCTGGCTATCTTTGTGTAATTTAAGAAGAAAATCATTATCTGAACCACTTAGATAAATAAAATGAATCTGAAAGTGACACATTTCTACAGCACCAATGAACTAGAATTTTGTAAGTGTTGGAAGAGATTAACCTGACCTGATTAGAATTGCAGTCAGACACCTTTGCGTATGCAGATCATTACCATGTCAAATAATGTTGATTGCACGACTAAATGCTAATTGAGACAGACTTAATCAAGACAGGGGAGAGAAACAACAGCAATATCGATTTAGTAATTATAAATTCTATCTGTGTATACTTGAAATATGTTATTTATGTTTATTCTGAACAGATTCTGATACCATGTCTCCAGAACTGCATGGCTTCTGTTGCTGCTTGTAAAATCATTTAAGGGCTTTTACAGATCCCAGAGAGGTAGCTGAAGGATGGCTTAGAAGTTAATCAGCACAGACCACAATAGTCAATATGAAAGAACAGTGGCTGAGTTCTGCTAGTCTCAGAGGTAGCTGGCTGCTTAAACACAGAGTAGATGTAGAGACAGAAGGATTCAGCAGAACCTGAGACAGAAAAAAGTGAAGTTATGAAGTTTAATTATAAAAGCTGGAGATGTTAAAAATGACACTGATAGGTATTTTTGACCTACATAAAAGAGAACCACAGACGTTTATTAGTTTTCAAATCAAGTCTTTTGCAAAGAGTGAGAAGACATAGAGAACTGCTCCTTCAAATAGCTCATCATGTGCTTGTCTTTTTTTATTAAAACAGGGAAACAAGTGAGTGGAATGTGGGAGAGTAATAAATCAAAGAAGGGGGGCTATTCTGATATTCTGATAACAGGGAAGAAAGAACACAGGAGCTAACATCCTACACACAGGTAGTTTCATAAGTAAGGAGTAGATAGGGAAACAACTGCAGCTTCAAGGTTTAGGCAAAAAGCAAGTTTTGTCTTTCACACAATTTAACAAATTCACTAAACTTTAAATGAAAAACAAACTAGTAAAACTACTCATGTAAGAATGATAACAAAACATAATTATTTTAACATTTATCATGGACAGGATCTTACAGCATAAATTGCATAGTGTATTATTTTGGATCTGAAAGTCTGAAATTTGTGTAGCTAAATAGGAAGTGTGCGATACTAGGCATAAACAGAGTAGACATAAATTAAAATATTATAAAAGATTATATCTTACCAAGAAACATTTTAGACAATTTTCTGCTCCACCTTTAGATATAGGTGAAGCAAATAGTCAAAGCATCTAAACTAATTTTGGCTTTTGATCTTATTTCACCCCAAGGGTAACAGATGTGAGCTCCATGTTCTTAAACTGTGGCAAAGTCCCACTAGAAGCTCCTGTATCTGCTGAAGTGGATTGATCTTTGCTTCAGACAGAAGCTGCTGAAGAGAAGTAGGTTAGAGAACATTTCAAGAACAGATTTGATACAGTAGTATTTATAATAAGGTTTTATTTAGATAAAAACTTTCAAAATAATTGATATCTTCAGCTATATGTGTTACACATGCTGTGCATTTGTTCAACTTTGAAGTAGGAAATGTGGACTTCTTACTGCAAATGTAGAGATTTGAATTTACTTTCCTTCATTCAAACATTCAGTGGCATTTTTTCTTATTTTCTGTCTTCAGAGAAAAATGGAACAAATTAATTGATCCTGCTGGGTTATTGTTTTTAAATGCCAGTCAGTATGACGGTACTTGTTGTAAAATACTGGGAGCCACTGACATATGTACTTCTTATTGGCCACAAAATTCTTTTATCAGTTTGTATCTCAGCAGCTCCTGGCAGTACATAGCTGCTTTTAAAGGTAAGGACAAACTTATCTTTTGATTATTGTCACAACAATTCACATTCAAGTGCATCTATTTGTCACAGAACAGTGCACATGAATTAACATCACATGATGTAAGTGTGCCAGAGTCGGCTAAAATAAGCTAACGTCCATCGGCAGTTCCTTTCGCAACTAAAATGAACAAAGTTAAAATGTTGTATCATTTACACAGTTAAATTACAAGAACCAATGCATTTCATAAACCAAAAAAATTTGAACCATTTTTAATCTTCTGGGTTCTAACAGAGACATTACTGAGTTTATTTAAGGCCGTTCTTTAATTGATCTTAAAGGTGTTAAATGTGGAGCATTCTCCTATAGTGAATGGATATTGTTCCAGAAGTTAAAACCCCCACCTGACAGAACTGCCCAAAGGTGGCCCATCTAAGCTTGAAATGCTGTTTCTTTAATCAGTCTTTATTGTTTAGTCTCTCGTTGTCTTTCTTCTCTGTACTGAGCTGGAAAACATTAAGAATCTTCCAGTGATTCAGTATTCCAGAGAAAAATAAACCTGTTTTCTATTTCAGCAGCTTCCTGAACAAGGGCTAAGTAATTCACATTTTTATCATCATTAAAGTCATCAATAAATTACACTGCAGCCTGCCTGTAAATGCTGGCAGGTCCCTTCAGATTAGTTTCTAGCTTCAGAGAAATAAAGTGCTACAGTAAAGTGCCCCATGTTTCTCAATCATTTGTATTGATGTGCACTTCCTGAATTCCGCCGACGTTCAGAGCTAATTGTGAACTGATACCTCTGCTCCACTTGGACTATCGCTAAGCAGAGGTCACCAAGCTGCACAGCCTGTTAGTCCAAGCAGGGTATCATATGAAGCTTTGTCAATACCACACAGAGGTCTGAGGCTACTCTGATACCAGATACTATCTCTGTACCCTTTGATATTATTGACTCTGTGGTCTCTGTGTTGATTAACTTCTGCACCCTCTTCCAGCAGACTGCCTCTCTAGGCTCTGTCGCAGCTCTCAAACAACAACGCATTTAAACTTTAAACCAAGCTCAAAGTGGCGTCCCTGAGCTTTAATAGGTGTCTCCATACAGACACAGGTATGTTGGTGTTTCAGTTAGATTTTTCATCTCAGCTGGGAATATTCCTTATAAAGAATATCACACAAAATATCAAATATGATGTTCACTTTGTGTTTTATTTAAAAAGGTAAGATCTGTTTTATGTGGTTGGTAGTGTGATTTAGTTTCTGATACTTTATTTTTATTTATTTTTAATTTACTTAATTTATGAGTAGTGGGACTTTAAGAGAGCTGTTCTTCACATGCCTGAAGACATGCGGAATATATTTAGTTATTATTACAGCAGGGTTTGACATGGTCTTAACATGCAGGGGGCACCTAGTTTTTCACAGATTGCTGACTGGCCATGCATTTTTTCAAATTGAAAGTTGTGTTCAACTAATTGTTCACTTTCTTAAACTTTGTTTGCTCCTGTTGTTTTGAGGGCCATTTTCAAACTCTGTCTTTAAGAGCTGAACTCAGTAAAAACAGAACTTTGTTTTGACATGTGGATAGCAGTAATGGCAGCTCCCATCTTAATTCAGCAATGGAGATAAAGGAAAATACAGATAAACACAAAACACCAGAAGAACTTTTATTTTGAACAGTGAGGTAAAAAGCATGGCAGCAAAGAGGGAAGCTCACATGAGAGACAATTCTAACAGCAGTGAAATAGACAATATGCCTCATATTTTAAGCCTTCAAATACTGAAGAAAATCATGCGTATCGCTTGCACAAATATAATATTTGAAGATGACACATGTAACTGAAGAGACCTACATTCAATGTAAAACTATGGTAACAGTATCAAAAAAGAGAACAATGGGTGTGGCTAAAAATATTTTCACATTCCGTGAAAACATTTCTTTTCAAGAAATTACAAAAGCTTGTTTATCAGGAGCACAAACATGTCAACACATTACAAGTACACAAAGATTAACCATCAGCTTCATTCTACATGAATTAGAGCTTTTACATCACATTTTATAAAATTATATAATGACATTAGACTTTTAAATCGCTTTTCAGGGCCCTTAAAGACATCAATGAAATCAGTCATTTCCATTCATACGCTGATGATGGCAAGCTTCCAAAGCTATTAAATATCACTTTAATGATATTTATTTTTTTTCTTGTTATTGTAATATAAATATTGTGTTTTCATTTTGGCAACATTATCCTTGCAGCAAAACAGAGCAACCAACAGCTGGGCTCAGTTAATATATATATATAAAATAAAAAAAAAAATTCCCTTCTCACCCACCATGGGTGGTGTTTCTTCCTCTTAGCTCGGGTCCTCTACCAGAGGCCTGGGAGCTTGAGGGTTCTGCGCAGTATCTTGGCTGTGCCTAGGACTGCACATTTCTGGACTGA
>CAEFZY010056034.1:0-40827 GCA_903066815.1 Brachyrhaphis roseni
TTTGGTTTACTTGGAGTTATATTGTGTTGTTTAAGTGTTCCCTTTTTTTTTTTGAGCAGTATATATATATATATATATTTTTTTTTTTTTTTTGGCATCAGACTGAAATAAGCACGAAAACCTCGGTACATGGACTGGCCAAACCTGGACTGAAATGTTTTACTGTGGCTCCAGTAAAATTGTTTAAATTACAGTTTCAATCTGTAAGCAAATGGGTGCAGAACGAGGGGCAAACACTGTCAGCGAGTGATGGACCAAAAGATTAGCCCCCTCTGTTGTGTCGTTCTTGTTTAACTTTTTAATACCTTTCTTCAGATTAGGGATTAATTAAAAAAAAAATTTAACGTTTCTTACCAGCAGGTAACGCTGATTTTCACCACTGATTTTCTGATGTACAACAGATTGCACGTACTGTAATTTCACTCAAACGTTGTTGATTTTCTGTAAGACCACGACTCTTATCGCCATCTAAGAGAGGAAGCAGTGTTCTCGTGTGCACTTTGAATCGAGAACATCTCCACAGTCGGTCGGCTTAAAGCCTGGAATCTGGGGTCATGTGTACATGTAGAAAATCTCAGTCTTTTTCATCCTTTTATTCTTTTCTTTTACAATGTATGCAGATTTTTAAAAGCTTTTAAAACGTTATCAGCAACTACTGCAACTACGTTAACAATGTAATGACGTTCTATAAATGAAAACATTGTTGATGTTCTACAATAAAATAATCCCGTTCTGTATTTGCATTACCTGTCATTTATTGGGATTCGTGGATGTGTTTAGCGGATTCGTGAGGTTTTCTGAAGTGCCAACAAAAGCATGACAAATTGAACATGACATCACGATAACGACACAAAAGCACTTGATTCAAAGAATTGCTAAGCAGCGTTTCCACATAAGGAGGGAAAAGCAAGAGAAGTTGTTTTCTGCTGTTTCTGATAGAAATTATTACCAAATCTCCACTAGGCCTGTCACAATAACTAATGTTTCTGGACGATTAATCTTCCCAAAAGTTATCGCGATGTTGTTTTGACACAATTTGCTTGTAATATAATGATAATAATGGCATAATAATCCAAGAACACATTCTCAAATATCTGTAAACTTTAAATTCTAATGAACATTTAACACTGGAACTGGAAGACATTTTAAATATCCAAAATAAATCAACTAAACAACAATTGATTTATTGATTATTGTGACAGGCCTTCTCTCCATTAACATTCTTTTGCTAAGTAATTGGCCAAAAAACAACAACAAAAAACAGGCAACTATGGCAATTTGAGTCTAGGAAATTCTGGTCAGTGACCGAATAAGAGTGTTTCTAAAAGCAGATATCTACTTTTTTTGTTTTATTTTTTGCAGCATCTCAAACCGATTTATTTTACCCACGTTAAAATGTTCTTTATGTTTTTAAAGCTACACTGCACAGTAGAGACCGTGCTCAAAACCTTTTTCAGTAACGTACGTCTTGGGTTTTCATTTCTCTGTGCTGGAACAAGCGAAGGACCTTTGGTATGCGCTTGCATTTGTCTTGCTTTTTCATTATTGAATATTTCACTATTAACACCAGAATTGTATTTTTCTTTTAAGGTATAAATAATAACACATTTCACCCAAACATTATTTGTATTTTCTCACACTTTGGAATAAAAAAGCATTTTTTTGATTTCTGGTCAATATTAGTAAAGTTGTGTTTAATATGTAAACTGAGGTACATGAGTTTAATTTAATAAATGTAGTTGTACCCATGACATCAGGTTCTCATCTAGCTTGCATGTACAGTATAATTTGTATTTTTTTTTTTCATTTGTATTATATTTGGTTTAGATTTTGGAAACTACACATTGAACAAGTGCATTAAAAATATCCCCAAAATCTGCAGTTTTAGCACATTAATGGATTATCTGTTTGAAAATTTGGGATCTTAATTACTGTATGTACTACTTGAATCTTGATGTAAAAATGTATGTATTTACATCTGTAAAAGATGTCATAAATAAAAAAAAACCTGAGACAACAGTTATTTGTTTTTGTTTATTGTGTGAAATTGTCTAAAATTCACAGCCGGAACCTGTGAAACTGTTAAGACTGTATTGGTAGCATAATTTTTATGACAGATAATAGAGGAGCACAAATTAAGCTTCCTCATGTCTCCAGTCGGATCTGCAGTGTCATCCATCAGTTTTGTGCAGAGCTTTACTTTGACACAAGCTCCTTACAGAGTTACATGTGGCTTGCCGCCATAATCAGCGTGATGGGACAGAGATTAACTGGACGGCTGAGGACAGCCAGAGCACTCACCTGTGTGCCTGTTCAGTGACATCTAAGGACATGTGCCGTCCTTGTCCTCCCATGGACACAGAGTCTGTGCCACTGTGCGAGTTATTTGGTTGTCAGACTTTATATTGGGCTTTTATGGAGAAGTAGCAGTGAGATCAGGTCAGAAGAGGTCAGAGGTTTGCCTTCCAAGAAGAAAATGACCACTAAGAGCAACATATTTTTACTCAAGTAAGAGTAAAAGAAACTGTAAAAAAAATTTACTCAAGTATGAGTAAAAGAGCATTACACAAAAAGGACAGATAAATCAATCAAGTTTTTTTGTATAGCACACTTCAACAACAAGGCACTTAAAAGTGACATATTAGACAAAAATTTAAATGTCAAAAATTGTATACAAATAACACAGCTACAATTACAAACAAACCCTAAACTCAAACTAATACAGTAATTGATGAAAAAATAAAAAACTGCAGTGCTAAATAGCACATCAGGCTAAGCACGTAGAAAACAGCGACAAACAAGAACTTTCACTTTAATTTAAACTGCACCCATTTCTGTATCCCCTGCAATTTTTTGTTTTTTCTCCATTCAGGAAAGTTACTCAGTGAGTAGAGTATCCAGAATACTTCATAAAAAATATTACTAAAGTTCAGTAAAACTACTCGTAAAAAGATTAGAAAAAAAAACCTCAAGTGAATGCAGCTATTTACTTACATACATTGGTTTTTGTCGTGAGTAACGCCAATAAAAGATCCGTTTTCCCTCCTTTTGTCTCTTCTCACTCCGATTCGACAGGTGGCAGCATTGCGCCAATTACTAAAATGACGAGGGAAAAAAAACAACGGAAGTCTTCAGCTGTCATTTCATAATAACAGTCCGATGCAGCGCTGAAACAAAGCCGAGCCCTCTCTATGAGACCATTATGGACCGGTCCGAGTCAGAGGGAGCTGCCGCTGCCGCTCCCCCGCCAGACCAGAGCCCCAAACCGGAGCTTTCTGCCGCAATGCGGGCGAAGATAGAGAGAAACCGCCAGCGGGCGTTGATGCTCCGCCAAGCGCGGCTGGCGAGCCGCCCGCTGTCCACCGTGGAGGGGGCAACCTCGGCCAAAGTTTCCAAGACGATCGACTCTGGTGCTGGTTTCTTTATCGAAGAGGAGGAGGGCGGCGAGGAAGAGCGGAAAGCTAAGAAGGTGGTGCATCAGCCAGGTGTGTTCTTGTGGAGACTGTGACTATATAGTGTGTGTTCAAGCGCGTTTCCCTGACATCTCGACCTCTTGTGGATCTGTCCTCAGCTCCGGTGATTGAACCAGACTATCTGCTGTGTGATTACTGTCAGAAACCCTTCATGGACTCTTTCCTCAGCAACAGCTTCGACTTGTCTGTGTGCGACAAATGCAGGTACTCAACCTAATGATCTCTGCAGCTCCTACAAAGTTACCACCTCTGGGCTGCTTCTTTGATTAATGCTCAGTTCAGCTGAATGACCGTGTCTGACCTGAGTGAAGTTGGCCCCCCACCTTCTTCAAATCAGACAAAATTGGTGTCAAACGTTTGTGCAGAAGACATTAATGAAAGGTTAAAGGTCAAAAGATCAACCGGCCCCCCCACTTAAAATGATAGCAGCACAAACAAAAATCTTTGCTGCACAAACCAGCACGATTGACACCTATTTTGTTTTATTTTATAAAAGTGGGGGTGGGGAGCTGGTTGACCTTTAACCTTTCATTAATATCTTTAAAGCCAAAGCAGCACAAACGAAAATTTTTGCTGCACAAACATAGTAGAGTTAAATGGCACCCATCTCGTCTGATTTGAAGAAGGTGGGGGGGCTGGTTGACCTTTGATGACCTCTAAACACATGTCTTTATATCTTTAAAATGATAGCAGCACAAACGAAAATTTTTGCTGTACAAACCAGCACAAACGTCTGACACCAATTTTGTCTGATTTGAAGAAGGTGGGGTTGCCAACTTCACTCAGGTGGTATGTGTAGGTTTGCAATTGTGCCTTGCTCTACTTTTCCAGGTGATGTATTGGACAGTAGTGAGCTTAGTTTGGGATATTTTAGAATCAAACTTAAATTTCTCAACATCTGCCTGCTGTGTTCCTCTATCTTTGCAATGCTATATTTTTCATTAATGTTCTCCAACATCTGGATTTATGATTAAATTAAAATATCTGATCTCTAAAGATTTTAGCGTGTCCGCACACCCTTTAAAAAATCTGTAGTCTTGTGTCTGAAATTTTGGTCTTAATGACTGAAAGTCTTTGTTCTCTTCAGAGACAACGAGGAGAAGCACAAGCTGATCTCCAGAACCGAGGCCAAGCAGCGCTACCTGCTGAAGGACGTCGACCTTGACAAGAGAGAGCCCCCTCTTAGGTTCATACTTAAGAAAAACCCTCATAACCCATGCTGGGGAGACATGAAGCTCTACCTTCTGCTGCAGGTCAGATGCATGTATTGTATTACTCTTCCTGTCATTATGCTTTGCCTACAAGCAACCAAACTTTCTTGAAATCTTCTGAGGCAGTTTTGATCAGCAATTCCAACTCTAGTCATCACACAGATATATTTAAGACATTTAGCACCACTCTCAGACATTTAGCAAATTTAAAGCTTTTACTTTCATGCCCAAGAGTCTAAAACTACACTATATAATTACAGACAGCTGTAAAAATGTCCTCCATAGATTCAATGTTTAGGAGCCAAAAACAGTCAACTCTGGATGTTTTGACATGAAAGATGTGTTGGAATGTAGAGATAAATGTCTAAAATAATTGTGTACCTCAGGTAGAAAAAAGGTGTATGGAGGTTTGGGGCTCAGAGGCAGCGCTGGAAGAGGCCAGAGAGATGAGGGAGGAGAACAAAGAGGTGCAAAAACAAAAACGCTTTAACAAGAAAGTCAGAGGTTGGTTTCCTGTTTGACGCACAAGCCCTCCGCCGGCAGAGCCGACTCGTGATGTTAAATGTGTTTGTGTGTCAGAGCTGCGCAGGGCGGTGAGGAGCAGCACGTGGACCAAAGACACCAGCGCCCACCAGCACGAGTACGGACCAGAGGAGGTGGTGGACCCAGAGGAGGACCTCTACAAGAAAACCTGCACCACCTGTGGACATGAACTCACCTATGAGAAGATGTAAACACATCTACATGTGCACAGAGAAAATGTTGCAGACTCAAATGGACCAAGATAAATGGGGCTTCTTCAGGGAACCGTGAAGCTTCTTTCAATGAGATCTTAAGCAGAAATATGACAAGTTTGTATATGCTGGATATGTACATCAATTGGAAGTAGTTTTTGAAACAAAGCTTGCAAAGGTAGAAATATTGCATGTGCATCAGAAAATTCAGTATTAAGCCTTAAGACATTTAGAAGCTTCCAGCATGGGTTTGCTGGTAGTTTTAGAAAATGTCACTGGCGTCTGAAGTGCCTTGCAAATGCATTCATAACCCTAAAATTTTAACCAAACTGTCAGGCAGAGAATCTGGCATGCAGTAAACTGCTGTGGGTTGGGAATCAAAGATGCACCAGCTCCTTAGAGCAGACGCAACAAATGCAGGCTGCAGCACTCAACCACCGAGCCAAGTGGTGCTTCAGAAACCACATCAAATGTTAAATCATGCTTCATTTACAACAATGCACTCCTGTTAGATAAATATTTGTGAAAAACCTGGTTTTATATCTTAAGATTCATTTGCAATTCCTTGTGACGTCCACATCCGTTGGACAATGTCCAAGTTTGTTGGAAAGAAAGCCTTTTAATCATTTTTTGCAATCAAAATAGTTTATAAAAAGTGAAGTGTGTTTTAAAATTGTTCTAAGTGTAAGGATTTGTCAAGTGATGGCATAAAAGCTTTGTTACACAGATCCACTATGACTTATTCCTACACAGCTTCTAAATTAGTGGCAGAAAGGGGTGATTAAAGACAAAGTTTGAACATCCTCTGTGAAATGTACTCCTTTCTAGACTCAGAACAAACAGCTGTACAAAGGTTAACCCTTTGAGTGCACTACTTGGACAACTGATTTGCCCCAGCTTGTGATCCAGTGGAAATTTGTCCAAACTACAAGCCAGAAGTTATACAGGCAGTTTAAGAATTTTGCAGTAAGAGGAAAAAAAAAAAAAAAAAAATCCAATCAGATTGCTTCTATTTTGCAGGGAAGTCACGTGTGCTCGATTTTATGTGCTTTTGAAATAAGGTGTTTTAGCCATTTTTCTAAGTCTCAGCATCCAGTAACGACACAAAACTTGAGCACAGCCAGTCATTAAGTAAAGCAAGTTTTTGGAAATGGACAACAAATTTCTAGAACAAAATAGAAAAGTCAACATGTTATGAAATTCTACATTTCTCAAGGGAAACATGCAAGTTTCAAGTCAATTTGAATGCACCGCTTCCCTCTGCTGATTAGCTTTATGGAAATTTGCCTTTAATTTTTAGCAGGTCTTGGCCACAATAGTAAAAGTTTGAAAGATTCAGTGACCATTTGCATCATTATAGAAAATGGTCCAGACTAACAAAACCATGATAAGAAAACTTGTCATTTTGACAGTTTCTCTATTTAAATGCATTTCAGTTTTAAGCTGCAGCTGTACCCTGGTTTTCCTGAACCACTTTAGTTCACAGTACATTTACTGTAGCTGATACAATTCACACCAGTGTTTAAGTAATCTAGTCGTATGGGCATTTACAGAATCAGATCCACCATCCGTATTGCACACAAGTTTATTCATGATTAGCAAAAATAGTTTTAATTTAAAATTCAAAGGTTTTCTGGACATCAGGAGCCTTAAATTCAGATCCGGTCTGGGTTGTATCAACCTGGACTTCCTCACTGTCGCCCTAAAACAAACAAACAAAAAGTTTTAATCATTAAAGACTAGCAGAATTTCCCAGTTTAATGTGCAGAGCCTTACATCACTGAAGTACTTCTCAATGAGGTCATGTGCAGCTTGGTACACCATCTCATTTTCATTGTTCTGCAGCATCTCGATCTGTTCCAGTCCTCCCAGCTCCTCAACTAACAGACTAAGCTTTTCGGTTTCTCTAAGTTTCTCTGCAGCCTGAAGTTACAGTACAATTAGATTTGTTTCCAGTGAAATTTTTTAAACTAGTTTTAAAAAAATAAATAAAAAGTTACTTCTGCAATGTAGGCGTTTCTACTTACGATGAACATGTTGTTGACTGCTTCCAGTATAATCAGGATGACTTTGGCATCCTTAACCTGCAGCAGGTTGATTATTGCCTCCAGAGCGCCACTTTGCACCAGACTCACCACCTGCTCTACAGTGCCCCCATTGGTGAGGTTTGTCACTGCCCAAACTGCTTCCTTCTGAGTCTTGAAGTCTCCCTTCAGTTCAATTTTAGAGAAATTACAGAAGCAGTCATTCCCATTTGTAAGTTAGACCGTTTAGTAAAAGGGTTGGGATAAACCAAGTCTTTGAAACGATAGCCGACTTAAACAATGGTTTATTTCTACACAGCTTTAATATGGAGTTTGCTTAAAAATATGAGGTACTGTTCACTGTCAGTAATTTGCCAGCAGGGGTCAACATTGCTACACAAAACTTTGAGATCTGGAAGTATAAAACTAAAATTTCCAGTTGCCATTTTAAGTGTAAAAAAAAATTGAAATGAATATTAATGGCCATTACAGCAACAGTTGTGTAGACTTACATTTCTGAGCACTTCTACGAGAGGCGGAAGCAATCCGCAAGTGATGAGCTGCTGGATTTGCTTGCAAGGTCCTGCAGCAATGTTTGACAGAGCCCATGCTGCCTCTTTCTGCACTGTAGGTTTTGGGTTCCTCAACAACTTTGGTAGAACATTGAGAACACCAGCATCAATTGTCATCTGGGTATGCAGGTCAGAGCCACTCACTATGTTCCCGATGGTGCGCAGAGCTGGAGTCTACAAGTCAATTGAGTACCACAGATTGCAGTGAAGCGCATTTCCAAAGTTAAGAGTCTGGGGTTAAACCAGAATCATGTCTTGCAAGTACAAACATATATATATATACACACACACATATAAAAAAAAGTTTCAGTTTACCACAATAAAGAGCTCCTTGCTGTTCATGAGCTCCACCAACCGTGGGACAATGCCAGTCTTCACAACTACATCAATGCGATCATTACTGCCATCTGTGAGGTAAGAGATTGCCCAGCATGCATCAGACAAGATGTTCTTGTCACTGAGATGAAGCAACTGGATCAGAGAAGGAAGCATCTGCAGAAAATGCAGGTTGTTAATTCCCCTCAATTTAGAGAGACTCCACAATTCCAATCCAGACTGGTTTTTAAACACACCTGCTGAACTGCAGACAAAGGGGGACATGGCTTCTTGTTTCGGCACAAGTTGGACAAGGTCCAAGTTAGATTCCGCAAGTAGCCAGCCTGCGGATATGGACAGTTGAGACCTTTAGGGTTCTCTCACCAAGTATTACAAACCTATGTAATCAATTGTGATTCACACCACAAATCCAAGCAAGTTAAAACAAAAAAAGTTCCATCCTGCTTAAGAGTGACTCACTGGTGTGTCTGGGGAAATGCGAGCCAGCAAGGCAGGGATGACGTTGCACTCAATGAGGATGTCACGATAAGCTGGACCATCACCTGTAAAGTGTCAAAGTAAAAATAGTTGGACATGTTTCTGAATTCCTTCAGGAGTCAATGAAGTAAGGCAAAAGATTCTGACCTGCAATGTTTCCTAAAGCCCACACAGCTTGCTCACTGATGTGCAACATTGGTGAGGCCAGCAAGTTGATGAAGGCTGGGACAGCACCATGTTGCACCACCTGCATAACAACATTTTTTTTAAGCGGTTTCATAGGCCCATCATAACCAGTGGTTAGCATTTTATTAGTCTTGTGTTGCTTCATGTGCTGGCGTAGACACCTGCTGGGTATGCCAAGAATTTCCAGAGGCGATGTTAGTGAGCGCCCACGCTGCTTCGAATTGCAGAGTCGGCTCGTCATCCATAGACAAGAAGGACACAAACCGTGACAGCAGACCAGCGTCAACAATCTCCTTGAGCGGAGGATCACAGCCCTTAGAGAGCAGCTTCCTGAGGGAAGAGCAAACAAAGGTCTTGTAACTATCGAGTTTAACTCCTTAGTCCAACACAGCCCAGCGATTATCAGATTGAAGCCAGGGAAGTTTGATCAATACTGCTCAAGCATGGGATACATGTAGCAGTCACGTGGCTTTAAGACCTAAAGTTTACCAGCAGAACAGTGCATCACATTGACTTCCCCAGAGTCTATCATGGATCCATGTGTTTGCAAAGAAAAGTGACTCATACATTATGCCAACCACATGTTGAAAATGTGATTCAGAAGACCACACCACTTTCCAGTTCTTCATGGTCTAATAATCGCTGGCACCATCAATAGCAAGTCAAAAGCTTTAACTGCCCGTGTGATCTTTGGTTCACCACTGTTGAGATGTTTGTCTTACAGCTCTGGCAATTCAGGCCTCATGGGTCAGTGTCCTGCAACTTTTATATGGGTCTATGCTTGAGCACAAAGCAAATAATGCCAAGAGAATTTTAGAGCACTAGACCGCATACTGAAGAGGTAAGTCACATATTTGACTCTAGTGCATTGAACCAGGAGCACATCTATATTCTGCAGGGCTCAAGATCTGGATATGAAATCTTCACAATTGTATTATTTAACCACAGACTAAAGAATCATGCATGCAATCTTAAGCACAGAATTGCTTGGACTTTATACTTGGTAGGCCATTATATTTCAAGCGCCATGCATTAAAGCCTGGTATAGATTTGGCTATGTGCTACAGACTTAAATCATGATCCTGTAAGGATGGCAGCCAATAGTTGTATCATAATTGCACTTTTTAAAAATAATCTAGCCGCCTCAATTTGTTACAGCTGCCCAGTATTTCTGCTTTAACACAACTATAAAGAGACAAATGCAAACTTTCAGTTTAAAATGTTCCTTCAACCAGCAGGTGCGATGATCATTTCACCGGCCACCGTGTTCATGTTTGGTCGATGAGTGGCAACACAATCCACCCACCTGGCTGCCTGACATCCTCTGGTCTGGGCCTCCAGATCCTCGCTGTTGATGGATCTGATTATATCCTCGATTCTGAAGCTCAGCTATAGAAACAACACTGTTAGAAACCCTACCACTGGTTTAAGGTGTAGTTTAAGACTCAGTCAGCTGACCATGTCATTGTCTTCAGGTGAGAGGGCCTCCTCGTCGGGGAGAGAAGACAGTTTAATGTTCCTCCTCTTCAGGAAACTCTCGTTCTTCTGGGCTTTGCGCAGCTCCACGCACTCGGATACCCGTTTCTCTCGGAGTTTCTACAACAAGTTACAGTTTTACTCATTTAAGTTGCCCCAAAACTCAGCACTTTGAGAAACCACTAATAACTTACTGCCGGGTCTTTCCCCTTGTTTTTAAACTTGGAGACTCGCTTGCTCACGACGTTCTCGGCGGACATGATGGCGGCTGCGGTGTTGGACCTCGGTCCGTCTACGAACTCCAACGTTTGGAGGCTAGAGGTTATAGCTGGCACCCCGCAGGTGAGACCAATTAAGACCGGCTAATTATCATTCAGGCGTATCCGCAGGATATGGTAACCCAAATGTGCCACAATTAAACGTCATTAAAATCGAAGTATTAATATAAATAAAACTTATGTGCGCTAAATAAATGCATAAATCTAAAACCATTTAGAATTTATATTAAATACTCAAATACAAATCACACAAAAATATATTTTTCAATATAAGGAAAAGGTATATGTAGGCCTAAGTACTTCAATATGTATTTAACTGGAGTGCTTCATAGTAGTGTGTTGAAAATCATCAAATGATTTTATCTGCCAATCATAGTCAGTGGGTGGCGCCAACGCTGCTCTAAAGAAGGTGATTTGATGTGTAGGTTAACTTATCAAACGTTTTCTTTTTGGCTAACCATGTGATTTTTTTTCAGAGTTTAAACTAATTTTAAAAAAATGAAATAGCTGTGTGTATTTGGGTTGAGGATTCTAAATGTACTATTTACATAATGTATTTATTACAGTGGTGATATTATTACTACACGCAACAACATTTATCCAAATATCTATTCAAGCTAATCAATCTAAACATGATGCAATTATTTATTACATTCAGTTCACAATATGTAAACGAATGGAAAAAATGCTTTAGATATTGAAATTACTCCACTAGATATAAAAAATTATTCCCGTATTATTTCCCGATTGTATTATTTGTTGAACTGCAGCATGTTGATATTTTTAATTTATATCAGTGGTTCAAACTGGACAGCCTCAACCCGGAAATGCTTTGCTCCATCCTGACCAACAGATGGCAGCAGAGCATCAGCTTGTGTCTGAAGCTGCACCTTTCAGCAGATCCACATTTTTGACAGCAGAATAAAAGATTTAAATCGATCTTGTGAATAAAACTTCTATTCTGTTCCACTTAAATCAACGTAAATGTGTTCAAATATAGAAGTGAGTTCAATTCATTCATATCTCTTAAAGAAACAGGTAAGGAAAAAAACAACAATTCACACTATAGCAAACAAAGCAGCTACAATTGTGAAATAAAAACTTGAAAAGTATTTATGCTGTATGAATTTTGTTTTTATTTTTTTTATGCTTCACCCACAGAAGTTTATAAGATAACATTAGTGAACAAACCCCATCATGAAGCTCAACAACCATGAAAACTGTACAAAAGTATGCTCTGCAATTTGCTACAAGAGCGTCAAATCAAACATGTAAAGGAAAGACAGAGCAAAATAATGTTACGTGAGTTAGAATACTAACACAGCACATGATCCTAAAAACACAGTCCGGTCCTCACATGATGGTGGCAGCATCATGCTGTGGGAATGCTGTTCTCCAGCAGGGAAACAGGAAAAAGACTGGACAGTCACCATCCAGCAGGATGGCTAGCCTAAACAAGCTGCAAGAGCTTCTGCTTAATAGTTTAGATTCAAGCATGACCATGTATTAAAGTGGCCCAGTCAAAGCCCAGATCTAAATCTAACTGAGAATGTGTGGCAAGACCTGAGAAATAATATTCAGGTGGCCTCTGTCAAATCTGACTGACTTTCAGCTATATTGGAAAAACCCCTGGCAAAAAAGAAGAAAAAGAAATCAGTCTCAAGATCATTTGCTTCCTTCAAGAGATATAAAACCATAACGAATAATTTGATCAAAGTGAATCAAATTCAAGATTTAATGCAAATATGCAAGTTTTACTACATTTCTTGTGCTTTGCCTTGAGGAGACTTTTGTCATGTCAGTGGTAATTATTTATTTATTTTTTTTAATGGCCAAACTGTGAATTTTATGAAACGAGCCACTTAAGGAAGCAGGTTGATCACATGTTCAAATTCATTTTCCCGCTCTGTGGGTTTGCTGTGTGCTGGCTCTCTAAGCTGACAGAAAGAAAGAGCTCAGAGTTCCTCTGGGACACACTGAAGGGTGTGAGCTTCTTCTCCTGATTGGCTAACACGAACAATGTGGATAGGATGGAGGAAATTCCACTGTGCAGATTCACGGCTTCTCAAAGGTTCCCCACCTACATGCAAAACCAACACACAGGGGTTAAAAAGTCATATGAGATCAGGGTTTCCCCCAGAAAATTTGCTATGCCCGGTGGGTGGGGGCGCCAAGGCGGTCCACCGTGTTTTTGTATGAAAATATGTTAAGTAGACAGGAAAAGTACAAATATTACTGGGTAATTACATGTTACGGGAAAATCTCGCCAGTGATATTTAAACCCACAACTATAGAATCTTAAAAACAACAAATAAAAACAAATACAGTTAAAGTGAATGTCAGTTATTTGCACTTCTGTTTAATCCAAATTAAGTCAGCAGCACCATGAGGTCCCCAGGGCTTCAGGGCCCCATAAACGCTAATATTTAAACAGGCCACAAATATATAAAAGTAACATTTGTTTATTGAGATTATCAATGGTGCTACATTTGATTTAATGGTTTCAGCAAAGAAGTTAAATTCTTAGCTTCAGCTGTGTGATTGGTATAAACCTCTATAAACCTACATTTTAGGAATAAATATGCTCCGCCAGTGAAAAGCTCAGAGCAACAGAGAAGCTTGCAGTCCAAAAAAACATAAAAAATTAAACTTTTTTTTAAAATTATTATTATTTGGTGAAGGAGAATTTTATATATATATATATATAAATTTTAAATTGGCAGGATGCCAGAGCGTCCGGAGAGAAACTTGCAAGCAGTACATTTCTTTTTGATATTTTATTTATGAAATTTAATTAAAAAATATATTTCTGACATTTTGTAATTACATGTCAGAAATACATTTAATTATTCCTGAGCCTTTATTCTGAAATAAAGGCTCTTGTAAAGTGGGTTATGAAAAGGGATTCAAACCCAGGACTTTGTTGCTGCTCCCAACTGAGCCACTGTGCAACCATTTTGTTCACAAAATTAATGTTTTATTCACATCTAAGGAGAATTTAGAGGCCAATTAACCAAACAGTCATGATTTTAGACTGTGGGAGGAAGCCGGAGCGCTTCTTTAGACTGATCTAAAGCAAGTAAGAACAGGTTCAATTACTTATTGAACCTGTTCTAGTTATTACTTCTAATGAAAGCTGCATATTTTACACGGTTTGTACCTTTTGAATCTCTACTGGAGCCTCTGTTTTAAATACTATACACTGGATGTATAGTATATACTTTACTATAAATCTAGTAAAGTATAGGTGGAAAAAGGTATGACAATTCCAAGGGCCCCTGACCAACAGGGGGCCCTCCACATTTATTTTTTTGTTTGTTTGTTTTGTTCATAGAAATGTAAAAAAAATGGGGTCCTGTCAGTTACAAAATTAATTATATTTTCTGTTTTAAAATTGTTTTTAGCAGTAAAAACTAAATGTTACCCCTCCCAGACCAAAAAACAGACATCCACATTTGCCCTGAACCTTCCTGGATCTGCATGAACTGGTTCGTTCCTGCTTGACAGTGAAGGTTTTCAGCAGCAGTCAATGGAAAACAAGATCCACTGTGGCTGTTACTGTGCTGCCTAGAAAAATAATAAAGTTAGGTTTTCGAAAAATAGAGAAATAGAGAGAGAAAAAGGTGAAAGTGTCAGTTTGTAACCCAGTTTTGTGGCTGTGAGATTATCAACCATTCAGCATAGTTAGCTTAGCTAGACTGTTTGCCTCCATTTCACTAACATTTAATGAATTAAGGAAAGAAATTACCAACATATTGATATATTTAACGTGTCCCTGTACCTCTTACCACTTAATAACAGGTCAGTCTGTCAGCAGCAGCTCAAGCCCACGTCCCTCCTGACCCGTCCTCTTCTAAGTGAAATTAATGCTGCTGTAACTTTTACAAAAATTAAAAAAAAAAAATATTGGTTAAAACTCATTATGTTGTGACCGTATGGTATAGAGATAATCTGTGAAAAATCTATTTCCTCTGCTTTCTGCCAGTGATATCTAGAAACAACTAAATAGAGACAGGAGAGTTTTAGTGCTGTCAATCACAATCTCATATGGCTGCTCAACCTTATGCTGCAGCTAGCATAGCCTGTTGTGAATGCCCAGTCTAGTTAGCATAGCTACCAATGACAGCACATAAACATTTTTCCTGTAACAATAAGTTGTTTTTCTACAATTAGCACATTTAGCAGTGAGTGAATGATGCAGAGTTCTGCAAAGAGACATAATTCATCACAGGGAGTTGATGTAAATATCCATACATGTCAGCTTGTGTCCAGTTTGAGTGACAGGAGGTGCGCGCGATTCCCGCTGAAGTAAACTTCAAAAATAAAGCAGTGGCAGCGCGTGAGGTAACGCACAGAGGCTTCAGCTGTGTGATTGGTCCGTTCTGCCGGCTTTAAATGCATAAAGTATAAACCTATCTTCTATAAACCTATATTTTAGGAAGACTGAGAGCATCATCCCAGCTAAGATGCTTGATAACGGCAGCATCATGTGGTGAGGGGTGTTTGGTGGCAAGAGGGACTGGTGCACTTGACAAAATCCAAAATTCCAGCTGACAATTGTCAGAAGCCCCGCTGGAAGAAAATCCAAAATACTAAAACCCAAAATCATACACGGGAATGCTGCTAAATGCCAACAATTATGTGTGCATGTAAAGAACGTTCAATGCGTCTTTTATTATTCTGGAATTTAGCAAATAAGTTATATAAGTTTAGCTGCGCTAGGAGAGTAAAGACAGAGCAGACAACGAAGAAAATAGCATTGAATCTTTTTGTGCAACCTGCTTCCTGCTCCGAGGAAACACAGAGTTGTGCTTTCATAATTTAAAGTTCCCACACTTTCTGATTTATTTAAAAAAAACAAAACTAACAGTAATATGAACCAGTTGCAGAATACCTTTAGTATTTCAAACAAATATTGATAAAAAACACAATAATCCCATAATATGAAAATGCTTTTTTCCGAAGATTGGTTCTTTTCAAAATACTGAGTTTGTACTGAGTTACGTTAATATTTTGAATTTAGAGTCTCTACAATTGATTCACTTGAACATAGATTTTTTTTCCTGATTTCCAACTGATCATTAAGGTATTAATAAGTGATTTATAGACAATAAATTATGCACACGTCTCTCTCTCTCTCTTTGATCTTTTCCCTCACCACCACTTCCTCCCCCTCAGTGGTTTTCAGACCAACTTGAGGTGTCCATGGGAAATCATTAGTATAGATTATCCTGCAGCACTGCATCAATACACACACATGCACGCACCCACACACACACACACACACACACACCCCGACAGTGATTCCTTGCCAAGAATTTGTCCTCAGTAATGCACTTTAAACAGATGGGATATTTGAAACATCCCTCTGCAGAGAAGTACACTCTCTCTATGTGTGTGTGTGTGTGTGTGTCGACTGAGGAACACGGACAAACTCGCTCTGATTTTACAAGAAGAAACAAAGAAGGACGATGCAGTGCGTGGCAAAGACAAAGGTGGGCCTTGTCTGTCTGCAGGAGTCAGCAGCTCTCAGGTATCAAAGGAGAGAAGCAGAACCACAACAGGATGTGGGCCGGAGTGACAAAAGGAGAACGAGTGAGAGATTTTAATTTGTGCGCTGTTTGACTTTTTACGTATCAAAGATGGTGGGAATTTCCACTTGGAATAATAATTTTTGAAAAAAAGAATAAAATGACATTGATACGAGACATTTTTGGGGGATTCTGAGAACAGACTGAGATTCTTCTCATCCTGACCTCATACATTTCAAACATCTCTTTCTCTGACCTTCTGGCTACTTGTTACAGCACCGCTTAGCTCCAGTTGGTTAATATTTCACGATGCCGCCCCGATACCTGCCCATCGATAAGCGGGACGAGACTCACCGCGGGTCCAATCCATCATGCTCAGCGCTGACGAGGCTTCACAGTTGGGCTACGTCTGCGTGTGCTGACAGATCGTTTGTTTGTGCTGACAAAGCCATAGTGGCTTTAGACAAATGGTCTCAACAGCTGGGAGGTCGAAACGAGCCATTCATCATCCGCTCGCACAGTTGGATGGTCAAGAGCAGAAAATGCACAAAAAGTAATTTACAGTTATGTGGGAAAGTGAAAAAAAAATGTTCAGCTCCTCATGAGGAAATGTTCACTTGTTTCTTTTTGTTAATTTCTGGAAAAGAAGATGATTTAATTACAGTTAAAAAAAACATTTTGTTTTATCCATTGGACAAAATCTATGAGCAAAACATGATGGAAAAAGTTAGGCGCTAAGTGTTTCCATAGGTAACTGAAATAAAGGCATGAAAACGTGAACCTGTCTGTAATTAATAATTACTGAGATAAATTAATTTTTCAATAATATTCTAATTTCATAAATAGGTCTGCAGCACACACACAGGTACACACAGGTGGGATTTGTTAATGGTTGTTCATCCCAGCTAAAAATAAGAATAAATTGTTGATTCTGTGTTAATCTGCAACCTTAAATTGGCAGTGAGAGATTTTACCATTTAGCACTAAAACACAATATTTGGGTTTAGGACTTTTAGACACGGAATCTCACGGCTTTTAGAGAAATAACAAATCTATAAAATACACGATTCCTTGGAAGTTTAGGCAACTGAACCAAAAATCTCGACATGCTAAATGTCAGGAGAGCGCATTAGCAGAAAAGAAATATCTGACTGTTAAAGAATCAGACACGTGTCAGTATCAAACTGTGGGCCAAGAGCGAACAAAATCCACTATTAAATATGTTTTACAGACTCTGATAACTCCTGACAGCAGCGGCGCCGATGTGTGGTTGTGACCCTGGAGCCAAACTGTAGCTGTGAATGCTGTAAAAGAGAACGGGACGTTTTCCGTGCATTGTCCTTGAGCTTGTCCGGTCAGACGCTCATCAGCATGCAAACGTGAAGCCTCTTTTAATCCACCTGTGTCCCTGCAAAGCAGCGGTGCGACTTCAGCACGTGGGTGACGCGCAGTAAAAAGCCAGAGCAGTTCAAAGACAAACCGTGGCTCCAGAGTGAGCAAACTCTATTTTTCTTACTCTCACATGTCTGGCTTTAGTCGCATTTTTAGCACGTGTTGCAAAAGTATTAATGCTCATCCAACCTTTTTCACATTTTGTCAAATATCAGAGGTTTTTTTGTTTTTTATGTGAGAGATTGTCGAACGTACTTTATTCTAAACAAGGGGTGCGTGAAATGCAGGTTGGGAGCCATTTGTGGCTCTCTGAATTGTGGTTTTCACCAAAATGTTCTTAAAATACAGTGTTTTTTAAAAAATGTCCATAAAGTATTTTCCTTTTATTAACCATGTTTTTGCTTTAATTTAAATTATGTAGTAATTTAAACCCCCAATTCCATATTTTTGTTCAAAAGCTTCTTTTAGCCCAAAAATGTATCAATATTATTATGTTTTGAGTCAAAAGTGATTTACAGATTGCATTTTAAACACTATTAGTCTATGTTAGTAATTGTATTAAAATCTAATTTAAGCAGATAAAAATGTAAAAAAATGTCACACAAAAAAATTGATCTGTTCTGGCTTGACGGAGCTAGCGCAGTATGATCAAGCATGATGCGTCTTCTACCCAGAATGCATTGCAGCATAAACTATATGGTGTGTGACAATATCTTATTTCCATTTATGAAAACTAGAAAAACTGTATTTTTACAACAGAAATAAATCTATTTAACAAACCCACTTCAGGTCAGCTCTACTCACACTGACGTTATATTACACACAGATCAACTCTATTGTAACAATCAGGAGACTTCTGAATCAAGAAGTCACCTGTGGGTTGCTGCATGACAGAATGTTAGAACGTTTAAGGGTTATGGATACTTTTGCAAGACATCAGAATGCACAGAATTCAACCTTAAAAAGCCAAAATGAATTCCTGCTCTGCTTGGTTGACATCTGAACCTTAAGCAACCTTCAGCGGCTGAGTGTCATTATCTGACTGTGAATCAGCCAGATCCCCAAAACAAGGAAGGGAATCAAAGTGGTGGGAGAACTGGGTCAGGGAGAGAGGGGCTGTAAAGATGCAGGGCTGGGAATTTCAAAGGTGTTCAGACAAATCCGAAGCTCAGACAACAGCCAAGAGCCCACATGGACTCTACAAAAGAGACGGAGCGAGGGTAGAGCGGAGGACACAGTCGACAAAAACATCCTTCATTCTTGACCGTGCGCAAAAAAAGAAAAAAAAAAGAAAACGCGCCAGCTGGCAGGCAGACAAGCAGAGCGGGGGGATTTCAGGGGTGCAGACAGAACACTAGAGGGCGAGTGGATGCTGGTGTGGGGGAGCGTGAGGCAGGTATCAGGTGTATCTGAGGAGAGAGGCCCCCAACACGGGCTTCTTCTGTTCAGCCGGCTCCCCGGCCTGGACAAAGGCTGGATCTCTGGAGCTTCAGACAGACCAGGTAATATTAGAAGGACTTAATGGCTCCAAGACAAAGGGAAGATGGTTAAAAGCAGATTGCAACATGGGAAAATGTTGGCTTAAAAACAGTTTTCTAACGTCCTGAGCTGTTGTTGTCGTCAACTGGGACATTTTTCCCACCAGGAGCCCTTATTCCCAAAAAAACATGTGAGCCGGCAGGAATGTAGATACATTTAGTTTACTAATTCTATCAATAACCAAGTAGCCAGTGTAATAAAACCGATAATTCCCCAATATACTAATGTAAAAAAGTGACTATAAGCCCCAAGCAAGTCACATTTTTAACACTTTTATTTCTTCCAGTTATTTTTATGCAAAATATTGCAATGGCTTTTGTACAAAAATGTTTATGTTGGCAACAAACCATTCCCCCAAAATTAATCTTTGGCTTAATAAACCTATGGTGTTGAGAGTTGTCCCATTTAATGTGATGTCAGTCTTTGCAGGCTTAACAGCTTCAGCTCTGCTGGAAAAACAAGTTGTTGACATAAATCAGTCTTAACAGGATTGTAAAGGTTTCCCCCAAACTTTTATAACTCAAAGTGAGAGCCTTTATCGGCAGAGAAAACACAGAGCAGCGATGAACCGAACAAAGACGGGAGATTCTACCAAAGTTACTCTCGGAGAGCATCGACGACTCATCGAGGAGGAGAACGAAATGTGCTCAGGATTAAAGAATAAGAAACACACTGGACATATAATATATGGAGGAGGATCTGTTCTGACAGAATGCAAAGTTCAGACTCAAAAAAGAAAAAAAAAACATCTTAACGACCCACAAAAATTTAGTGAAAAATTTCTTTACCTTTATGAGACAAAAGTAGGACGTTTTGGGAAGTGTGTGGTTATTAGTGAGATCTGATATAATGTTCTTTTACCAAACAGCATTTGGTTAAAGAACATTATATCAAGATTAGATTACATCAAAAATAATAGTGATAGCATGATGTTTTTTTTGTGTGGCTGTTTTAAAGCTTAAAGACCTGGATAAATTAACTGAATTTAACCATGAATTTTGCTCCTTATGATCCAAATCACACCTGCAAGTCAATCTCTGAATGGCTGAAAAAAAAAAAAAAAGAATAATGTAAAAGTTAAGGTTTTTGTTTTGCCACTAAAAAATAAAATGCTCATCCACAAACGCCACTTTTTCAAATTTCCTCAGGTTATCTTTGTATGACATTGTTTGTGAAAGATTTAAATGTGACCAAAAACAGATTAAATGTGTGTGGAGTCAAATATTTTTTTCTAAATTTGGTAAAATGGACAAAAAAAAAGAAGAAAATGTGCTGATACAAGCTGTGCCAAATTGGAAAAAAGTTAATTTTGTAAAAATCAGTTTGTTGTTTTTTTATTCTTATTAGTCAAACAATCAGCCTGCAGTACAATTACACAAAGTTAAGCTTGATAATATCAAAAAGCATCTGCTATGTTTTAAAATATATTTCAAACATGTTAGATATCCAGAGAAACTTCAAGTGCTACAGTAAAAAAAAAAGAAAGAAAGAAAAGAAAGAATATGGAGATCAGGGTTTTAGCCAACATAGTTGGCATATTTAACTCCACCTCAGTCTTTAAATACTCACTGATCTTAAAATGTTGGGGGGGGGGAGAAAGGTTGAACACAGTTCAGTCAGCTAGTTTTCTGAGCGCGTGTTCCTGACAGAGACGAGAGTTTGTTCATGAAACCGATCCGCGCTGCAGAGCCGCCGCGTCTGTGTGCAACAATACAACAACATCATTAACATCTGTGGAAGAAAAGACAATTTAGGGTGATGCAGACACAGAAACATGGAGCCGAATCTAAACAATAATTATCATACTTAAGTGACACGAGGATATGTTTGTGACTGCGTGTGCTTGCAAACTGCTGCTATTTGCTTTACATTGTTGATTTGGTATTTTACCAAAGATGGAAGATTATAAAGATGAACAGCAAAACCTTTTCGTAACCTTTTTATGCAAAACAGATTTCCAGATTTATTTAAGTGTGGACTTGGACTGGGCCATTCTACCACGTGAATGTTTAGAGCTCAACCATCTTTTGCAGATTCTAACATGTTTTTTTGTTTTCGAGAACTGTCTTGCTTTCAACTTCATTCACATTTCCATCAACTTTTTAGTACTTTGTTTATTTAGAAAAATGAACACAAATGTGTTTTGCTTTTGTTTGTCATGTTAATAAAGGTCCAAACAAGGACTGAGTTAGCAAATTAGCATGTGGCTAACAAACCTTCGTACAAAACAACGGCTGCTTGTTTTTTTTTTTATGTAACATTATTCACTGTCCTGTCCTTGATTAAATACACTTAAACTGAAAAATATGTTGTCAAAGTGCTGTCCTAAGTTTTAAGAAATTAATTCAAAGAAAAAACTACAAAATACCAAAAGGCCAGAGGATTCATAACGTATCAAGAGTATCGGTATCGGTATTGCAGATACTGATACTCTGTATTACTCTTTATACCGGATCGATGCTGAAATATGAAATGTTGCACATCAAATGCACACCACACTGTTTATATTTTTGTTAATAAGGAATCTGTAAATCAAGTATTTATTATCATCTCCCCATTTTGCAGTGATATACTACTTCATGTTGGTGGGGTCACATGTAATCCCAATATAAACCATGGAAGGCCAACAGTTGCAGAGTCAATCAACATGTTAGCAATGTGCTGCAGTCCACACCACTGTAGTCTGGTTTTGCATCTCCGTCTTTCCTAGGATTTCAGAATTTCCTCTACTATTGCAGAGAAGAGCTTTAACACATATCAGTGTTAAGGCTATGTGGTGCAAAAAGGCATTTGCAGTAAAATTCTTCCAAGATTTCAGGCTTTAAAAAAATGTTAAGCAAATGCCGCTCATTTTGCTGACAAGAAAAATGAGCGGCAAATCAGCTGTCATTTCAGAAGTAATGTCTATATTATATGTGGGATGTAAGGAGCTACAGTAACAGGTGAGGACACAGAGCGACTCAAAAAGTCGAGACATCAAAGCACGGTGGAAGAGAGAAACAGCTGGTCAGTGTGTGTGTGTCTGTCTGTGTACATGAACACACCTTCAAAGGGGACCCAGGATGTGCTGGACCGTCTGACTTCAAGCACCAATGTGGGACACACACTCTCTCCCTCTCTCTCTTGCACAGGCCCACCTGTCATTGAGTCTCGACGTGTGCCTGCATGAGTTCCTTCTGAGTGATTAAAACGTACAAAGTCGCTCAGAGATAAATCACGAATGCGCTGAGGATGCTCAGAGGGCCGAGCGTGTGCTGACTCGTCCAGGGCTCGATGCGGCGGATCAGCCGTGATTCCTGTCGTTCTGCAGGAGAAATGGGACCTTAAAAGAGGAAACCAATTATTGTCTTTCGGATACATGTTCACGCCAACTACTCATCTGTGTACAGCCGGGGTCATTTAAAGGCTTGTTGCACTGCAATTTTCAAGTTATTGTGCGTCACATTGTTGCGGAGAACATCATTCAAATTCTACTACTACTACTGCTTCAGCTTGTTGAGGTCTGTTGGCCTTCACCTGAACCACGTTGAGGCTGCAGTTTGATTACACCAAGGCAACACCTTTTCTTTTCATCTTCAGCCATTCGGTTGAAGAGTTTCAAATCATTTTCCTATCGATCACCCAATTTACACCCATTCCATGGCCTCACATTTGACTCCTGAATACCTCGGTTTACAGAGGAGAGTCCACGTCAAGTGACTGACTACAAAATGAGCCCAGATCATCAGCCCTCCACCACAAATCAACAGCTGATATTTGGTATTTGAGTCAGTGTGCTTTGTTTGGTCTTTAGCCAAACATCTCTATCATGGTCTCACTTGTCCAAAGGACTTTGTTCCATAATTCTGGTGGATAATTTTGATGCAATGTTGCAATCTTAAGGCGTGCTGCCACTTTTTCCTGAGAGATCAGACTTTCTCCTGACAATGTTTCCAAACAAACTATGCTTGATTTGTCTCTGCAACCTTTGGGTGTCATAAACATCAAGGGTTAGCATGCCTTCTGAAGAGTGTAAGATCAACTTTGGCTTCTTCTTTTCCTTGCAGGTATTTTGGGCGTGGCATGGTCTGACCTTTAGGTACGATTCCCTGGGTAGATTGACAACTGTCTTAAGCATTTTCAAATAGTGGACGGTCTTTCTCATTGTACAATCAACCTCCTGAGTTTCCCAAACACATTAATTCCCAATAGTTTCATAATTGTTGGTGATGATTTACTTTTGCTCTCAGTCTAAAGGCCTAGAATGTTCCCAAATTTCTAGATAAACTTAAACGGGAGTGTGTTTAGTTATTCACAGGTTTGCAGTGCAGTATCCCTAATCAGGACATTTGGAGCCGACTGATAATTATGACAGTAGGTCAAAGTGCAACGCCATTAAAAATGAGTCTCTGTTGTATTTGCTGAATGAGAGACACCTGTCCGATAGGCGTTTTGAAATGTGATTATGATCATCAGCACTTTGCCCTGAGTCCTAATATCTCTGTAATTCTAATATTCTTGTACTATTTTCTGAAATACACTCAATGCAGACGAGTGAGAGGAAGAGCAAGGATTTTGTCTCCTGTGGTCGTTTCTCTTACTACTTCCCTTCTTTTAAGCGCATTAACATTAACACTTGAAGTTCATTCAATTTCTTTGCTAAAAATCTCATTCTACCAATTATGAATGATGAAATGAATAGTTTAAATTTCCTCCTTCTCTGTGCTCCTGCTCCACATTCATGACGCCTCCTTGACAGCTCATCTGGGAATTCAAAGGTTTAGAGGTACTTGAAATTTTGTGATATTAAGTCTGGTTCAAATGGCACAATTTTATAATTGTAGGACAATTTTAAAAACCTGAGAGACCGCACACGAGCCGATAAAAAATTAAAAGTATAACAGGTTTGTGTGTGGTGACCAGCCACACATGAACCGATTTCACTCGGGAACATTCAAATTCCAGCAAAATCTACATAAAATCCCGTAAAACCCCGCTATACCATGCATGAAGTTAGAGTAAACAAACATGTCCGACGATGTAGAAGCAATAGTGATTGTTTGCAGACATATTTTAAGCAATAAAAAAATGCAACAAAAGGAAAAGGCTTTGGATAAAAAAGCAGAGATAGCGCGAGCAGCGGCTCTGTTTGGTGCTTTATGAGATGGATGTGAGTTATTTTGATCAAAAGTCACAATTCAGACAGCAAATGTCAGAATTGTGACTTAGTTTCTCCGGATTTTGACTTTTGATCTCAGAAGATTAATGCCAGAATTCATTTTTCTTTTTTTTCAGTGGCCACAATCTTCTCCCATAGTTTTTATATGTACTCTAACAAATTACATCAACGTGAAATGATGCTCAGTATTATTTAACTTTAAGAAGAAGAACTCATTTAGTGCAGAGGTGACTATTTATTCATATTTTAGAGGTTTGTTAATGGATTATATCAGCTAATTTTACCACAACCGGCCCTTTGAGGACATCCGCAAACATAGTATTCAGTTTCACTGCAATGCGGACAAAACCCAGCTCTATCTCTCAACCAAACCTAATCCTATGCTTCCACTTTCATCCCACCATAGCAACTTTTTAAATGTAGAAATGTATAAACAAAACTCTTTCCAGCTCCCCACCATCCAATAGGGAATGAGTTCCCAGAAATCGGTGAGTCTGAGGGACGTGGATCAGCTGGGTGGGACTACTGAGCATAAAAACTGAGAAACACAGAGATAACAAAACTAAACACAAAATAATCTAGGAAATGGCCGCCCTGTTTGAATGTTGCCTAGCAACAGGCGATTCAAGCTGCTTATAAACACCAGATGGCAAAAATAAAAACAACAACCAAATAAATAACCAAAAAAAACTAAAACCTGATGGGAACTCTTGTATGGGAAATTAAGCTTTAAGCAATACAAACACATGCCTAAGTTCTCTTCAAACGACTTCTCAGTTTCAAGCTATATGGACATTTTTAGCCCTTTTGAAATGAAAACTTTGATTTCTTTTCAGATGTACAATTTCTAAAAAAGGCCATTGTGAATAGATGATCAGACTGGACTTTGTTAGGAAGCTAAGATACTTCTGGGTTTGCAGCAAGATGCTGCAGATCTTCTATAAGTCTGTTGTTGAAAGCATCATCTCTTCAGCCGTCATCTGTTGGGGCAGCAGCATCAGATCCAGGGACCTAAAAAGGCTCAACAACCTGAATCAAAAGGCTGGTTCTGTTCTGGGGACGACTGTGGAGCCTCTGGAGATGATGATGCCAGGAAGGATTCTCCATAAAGCCAAGAGGATTATGGACAACCCTGACCATCCTGTTCATGAAACTGTCTTTGGAAAATAGAGAGTCAGTCAGAGGCTTCTTCAGGTTCGCTGATGTCACAGCGTCACAGCAGTGTAGTGTGCGTTTGTGATACCGATCAAACTTTATCACAACCGTCTAGCAGCTGTTTGCGATACGTTTCACCTGAAAATTCGCTTCGCAGTTCAAAATAAGTTTCTCAACTTTGAAGACTGATTTGTCTCAGAATCTGAAAGAATGCAGTCAAACCAGCCAATCACTGAAAAGGAAACATCCAACAAGATTAGCGTACGAGAAGTTGAACCGCCTAGGGACAGGCGCAACAAAAAGAAGAAGGTGCCATTTAACACTTGATTTGAGGAAAACAAACATCTTTTTTCCTGAATATCCTGACAACCAAGAAGATTAAGTGGTCCCTATAAAAGAAACAATCTCTTAAATTCAGGAGACAGTGGATGAGCAAGGGGATAAATGGCCACCTGTGACCAACAACAAATCCGTCTGCAAGACACAGAAGACCGTGGATGAACTCAGAGAGAAACAGCCACCTAAGCGTAAGCAGAAGAAGAAGATGATACCAATTCAGGCCTGGTTGGAGTTGCACGCTCCCTTGATGAAAAGATTTCAGACAAAAATACTAAGACACAAGATGAATCATTGGTGACCGACAAAGAGTCCACCTCTCAACCTCGAAATTTGGTTGTAGAGTCCCGCAGAACGAGACTCTACAACCAAAGAGAAATCTAGCCAGGAAGGGGAAGAAGTACAATCTGAACAATCTAGAAGTAGCAAGTCACAAATAGAAAATCTCTCTGAGCCTCAAATAGTCAACAATGTTCAGCTTTCTGGAGATGTAGATGAAATAAAAACGGTCTCTCCTCAGGGATCAGAAACACCAGAAGTTATTGTCCAGGCTGACAGCATCTCTGAAGAAGAGAATAACTCGGTAGAAAAGGTTTCACTGTGGAGGCGTTTTTAAAAAAGCCATCACTCCATCACATCTGCACCACTATAAAGACAGAAGGGAAAACCACCCACAGTAGACTACAACATGGGTCTCTGATATCTTAGATTTATCAGAGTTGGGGACTACGTAAGAGAAGTCTAGATAGTTTTTAGTTTTTCAGCATTGTCTAGTTTTATTTAGTTGTGACTTTTTGTTTGTCTAATTCAAGTAGTTTTAATTAGTTTTTAGAGTGTGTTTGCTCATTTTTATTAGTTATTATTAGTTAAATATTGCTCAGTTTTAATAGTAGTAGTTTTATGCTTCTATCTAAGAAAGCATGGGCTGCATGGTGGCACAGTGTCTCTGTGTATGCACGGGTTCTCTGGCTTCCCCCATTCAGTCCAATATCCGTATTCATCCATTACAATCTTTATCTCTGATTCTAAACTTGCAACCACTTTTCCACATGCTGTGTGTCATCTTCCCCGTGCTGTAACTCCTCAGGTATGTATACTGTCATCACTAGAAACACCTCGGGTTCCTCCTTCAAATCTCTCTATTTAAACAGAAACACTTGGTGACACAATAAGACACCATCAAACACGTGAAATTTGTGCGTGTGTGTGTTTTATGTTTTTCCTGTGAGGTAGCTGGATTCTTGAGAACAAAGATCACAGTCAGATGAAAATCTGTTTGGTCAATAAAAAAACAAAAAGGCTGAAGTCAGTGTCCTGAACAGGAACATTTTAGAACCAGGTTTTATTTCCATGTCGGTTATTCCACGGATGGCGAGCTGATTAGGGTAATTGGAGCGTGAGTGAGACAACAAACATGTCTTACGACAGACATTAAACAGATATTTAGCAACCATATAAACAAATACACACATATAAACCTGATGTCGTCCACAAAGAAGTCCTAAATAAAATCCCAGATGATTGCCATTACAGTTTCTGACTAAGGTCAACTTCTAATTCCTGTTTTTGGAATTTTATATGTAACGTCGGCCCAAAATGTTGGCTAGCAAGGAGTAAGGAGATCTTTTATGGCGGTCGGCAAAACACTGAGAACGCTGACGTTATTGCGCCCTCTACTGATCATGCGGGACGCTTTCAGGTCGTTTGCCAGTTCACACTGGAAAACAAATACAGGTCGTATTTATTTGGACGTGTGAATCACCAAGGCACAACAAAAAAATCAGATTTGACAAAAAATCAGAATTGGGTCAGTTCGAGCTGCAGTGTGAACGTAGCCTTTAAGACATAATTTTTGGATTAATGACACAAATTATTACATTGTTTATATGCAGCATTGCGTTTATGTCCACAGTGTACCAGCCCTTCGCCTATCTTATAGGCTGGAGATAAGCACCAGCCTATAAGACAACACACACTGTCTGAACTCCTATGATTGTGTAAAAGTGTGTGAGAAGCAATCCCTTTTTGTTTTTGTGCTAGCACAGAGCAGCAGGCTGATGCCCCGAGGACACCCGGGTCGCTGTTGTTGTGAAGTCATGTTTTGCTTTTAGAAACCTGGCAGGTTCTCAGCCTGACCGCTGTCTACACCTCTCTGAAAAGAACAGTCACACACACATCCTCATAAACACCGCCACACACATGCGCACACATTCCCACAGTTGCTTTGAGGTGAGGTTTGGTTAAAAAAAAAACTTCCCTGCCTGTCTTTCATGTGTGAAGCTTAAGAGCTGTCACACTAACAGCAGGAAACCGCGTTGCTTTGATAGGCCCTCTGCAGAGGGCAGAAGCCTGTCAGCGGCAGGCCTGGACCTGTGGGTGCGAGCGTTTGTTGATGCATCTGGGTACGGGTCAGGTGCTGCTTTTAAAGACAGATGGATATTTGGAAGATGTAGAACATGGTGATCAAACGACGACTGAAATGTGAGTGTGAAGTTAAAGTAAAGTAAATAGCACTTGTTAGCTAATTATGTTGATAGCCACAGGTGGGTTTTAGCGCGACAGCAGCTACTGAAGTGGTCGAAGCGTTGGTATAACCCAAATAGAGATGCAACACTCCCTCACCTGCCTTCACTAGCTGCGTTTCCATTAACTACAGAATTACGCAAATTGAAATGATGAAAAAAAAATCACATAAAAATGGAACCTGATTCTTTTTTAATAAAATGTTGCGCCTTTTCAGCCATATTGAAATAGATGAATTTCACAGAACTGTAGCCATTTTTGTTGCCTGGCCATTGCCTTCTTGTGCTATTCCCATTGGAAAAATTCTCACTTACTACATCCTGGGCTTTCTCCCCTTCGCTTGGTTTGTCTCCAGCAAAATTTCTACTGGCCAAATCAGCAGACAGAAGGAGAAATTGTGAACGTTGACATCGGTTTCCTGTGCTGTTTTAGTACTGCAGTCTGCCTGCAGCTTTAGCAGTGTCAGTGGAAGAAGTGAACGAAGCCGTTCAGTCCATGTTGGCCACGCTTTCAAACATTGAATTAGCATTAACAGCTGCCTCGTTCAGTTCAGCACTTCTCTCTTCGCAGTGGAGGTCGGTTGGCGATTTCCGGCAAGCTTCATAGTGAACTGGAACATTACATACGTCGCGGCCAAGTGTTAGCAATTGGGTAAAATATTAAACTTCAACAGAGTTCATGAATCCAGAACACAATCGTTTGTCAACAGCCTTGAGTCCAGACAATCTGCACGAAGCGACTAGCGAAGGATAACAATATATTAAACATACACACAACAGTGCGTAGGAGTTAATACTTGGCAGGGTTAAAGTTGTGTGTCATTTAAAAACATTGAAATCCCCTTATAAAGTACTAGAAGGCTGAAATGTGAGCATGCAAACAGCTTCACAGCACACTCACACAGTTGCAGGCAAACACGTCGACCCACTTAGAATTGATTACGCGTTTGAGATAATCAATTAATCTTCAACTGAATTCACATCAAGCAGTTGGGACTGAAGACACAGGGGAAATGCATTTCAAAGGAGCGGTGGAGGCATTCTTCTTCTCCGCCATCAATGGTGCGTTTGACACACATTTGTCATGTCAAGACCCTGTGGAAAATCCACACCAATTATTCAGTGCAGAAAGAAAAAAAAAAATCCATGACTTTCTACTCCCCCTTGCCATTTGGGGAAAATCTCTGCTGTCACTTTTTCCTCCTGTCCCTGTAGTAGGAACACCTGCGTTATTGGGTTTTCATGATGACTGTACACTCTGAACATGTGGAAGCATCTCTCCTTCAGTGAGCACACAAATGCAGTTACATTGATCTGCTAATCTAGTGGGGCGGAGAAGTGCAAGACTTTCATTTGGCAAAAATCATTATCCACCGCGGCAAGAAGGAGAGAAGATAAAGGGATTTGGAAACGATGAGCTGGTAGCAAAACATGAAAAATCAGGTAACAGAAAACAGGAAATCATGAAATTAACAAAAAAAAAAAAGAAAAAGTCAGTGATTTAGTATCTTAAAACATCTTGTGTATCTCTCATACCCGTCCTAGCATTTGACAGAGAGCACAGAGGGCTTTGCAGTGGGAGGCAGTCAATAGCTCTTGGCGAGTGATCTATCGACAGAGCGGGAAGCGTGTGAGAGATGAGTTCAATATACTTCAATTTAGCTCCACTTGCTTTAATTACTTCCACCATGTGTGTGTTTATATGTGTGTTTCCCCAGAGACCGGTTGGCTTAACACCGATAAGGAAAGTGCTGCTCTGGCTGTTATTTAGGGGACTGCAGACTGGAAGGAAGAGAGTTGGTATTTCATAATCACGTGAAGTTTTTTTTTTTTTACATCCTCTGGGGAGTTAAAAATGGAAAAAAAAAGTGAGTCAATTAATTACAAGTTACAAAAAATAATTAGGTCACCCAATTAAACATTCTGTTGTAGAAACGTTCAAAAATATTGCTGTCTAATGTTGTTTTCTTTTAGCTAAATAAGGGATTCATTTGCACTTAATTAACAAAAACATAAAGCTTGCTCTACTCATTTAACAGCACAAAACAACCAACTAAGCAAGAAAAGTAAGGATGCCCTCAGTGTCTGACATCATTCTGTGCAAAGTTTGCCCCTCTTCTCACTATTGGTCATGATACAGGGTCCAATTCTTCTTTAACTTTATTTTATTAACAATGTCCAATTCTTCTGAAAAAACTCCACCTTGAAATTTTTTTTCTTTTTTCAAATAAATTTCTCCTCTGCCGGACATTGTGGACATAAAATAAAAACACATTAAGTATTAATGTGCATAACGCAGATCTTTGAGGATGTGCTTTGCTAGCAACATTTGCAGGTGCTAGCTTTGCTCTGACCATCCAATCAGAGGCCAGAAAACCTCTGACCACACTGTGGATGTTCTAACTGGCCCAGTGGGGCAAATTTTAAACCTGACTGGTTGAAACAAAAAGCCCTGCTCTATTGCTGGGTGTCACCCAAAGCAGATGGAGGGCAGAATGTAAATGCAGCCCATTTATTTCTGTTGATCCAACATCAAAATGCCTAAAGTCGGTGTTCTGCACGGTTGTTCCAACCGTTCTAATAAAGAAAAAGATGAACGTTATTTTCTTGTTTTGAAGCTAGTTTGTCACAAGGAAGTTAATTTTTAAAAACCTTACCGAAAAAAGAGGAGAAAAGTGGATCAACAATCTACAGCTAATAACAGGAGGTGTGGAAACTAACACCAGAGTTTGCAGCGCCACTATCTAACAGATACCGATCGCATTGTTTAAATTTTATTTTTTCAGATATTTCATTGGACAGTTGCTTAGGAAGACAAGCATTCATATGTAAGGTAAGATGTACTGTATTATTTTAATGCCCTAGTGTGGTTGTCCTGAGTGCTAATGTTGTTAGCAGCAGACAGAAAATATAATGTTTATTCAGTGGGACTTTATCCAAAAAAAAAAAAAGAAAAGAGAAAAGTTAAATAAATGAAATATAACCTTCCAAGCCATACTTAAAATAGCACAATTCACTACTTACTTGGCAGAAACAAGTCGACAGTCATTTAATGCTGCAGCACCAGACAGTTAGTTATATGGATCGCCTTGACACCTGGTAAATCCTCAGGATTATAAGAGAAGTCTTTTTTACAGAGACAATACGGATCATATCCTAAATATACGCACATTTTTTCGAGATGTCTGTTCCAGCCTTTTTAGGGCATTAGCTACTGGTTTTGATCCATTTTGCTTTGTTTTGTACCGGATAAATCCACTTCCGGCCCTCCATCTGAATTTCGCGCGTCATCCGGGTCACGTGTCTGCAATAGTTTTATTAAAGTACGACCGCACTCTTGATTTTGATGGATTTAGGCAGATTAGCTTGTCCCTGGTAGCAGTAGAGACTGAAACCTAATTGGATGAAACATCCATAGTCCCAGCAGACACGTACGGGAAGCAGCGCAGCCAAGAGAAACGTTACAGAAAGAAGAACGAACTATTAGACATTAATTATTAAATTACAACAGAATAAAGAGAGTGAATGCAAACTGTAGAGCGACCGCCAGCACAATTCTGTCATCTGAGTTAATTAAAGTGTAAACTGTTTCCGATCGTAAACAAACTTTGATTTTAAGGTTCCGTACACGCTGCAAATTACAGCTCTTCGGATGTGTTCAGAAAATGATTATTTCTAATGCACCGAGCTCATTTTGCAATTTGGGAGCTAGTAAAATGTTTCTTAAACTAACAGTAATGTTCATGACGATGAGAGACGGGACTTTTGATGTAAACGTTTTAATGTGGCTTGTCCTCCTTTATGCCCAAACCCTCTTGTTTTATGTAATTTGTGGTCTGAGTTGAAGGTGGTGGTTAGAGTATCTGACCTGGGATGTGCCTTCTGCTCAGCCTCATGTTCCCTGTAGCTGCTGAGCTGTTGGTGATCACAGGGCTGAAAATATGCACAGCAGTGGGAATCTTCCATCTGCAGCATGTCAGAAATGTCAAGTAACACTCTTTCATTGAAGCGTAGAGAAAAGAACGGCAGGGCGTGGAGCTACAAGTCACAGACATTTGTTTTATTTACTCGTTTGTGATGTGGTTTGACTCAGTTGTTTGCTCCGAAACAATCTGACAGGTGCTTTCGTCACGTTATTTTCCTAGCTATAGCAGAATTAGAGCACACCCTCTTTTAAAAGCTTTAGCAGAAATGTCTGATCTTCGTCAACTCTTTTCTTCCACGTCTGGAGCGATCTCCGGTCCGCTTGACATTCACATTGAAACCGCGTCAAGTGTTCACTTCAATCAAACGGAGACCTTTGATTTCAGGCAGACAAGAGTTCGCCTTTTTGATCCGCATCAGAGTTTGATTGCACATTCAAAAAGCGGATGCATATTTCGTGTGTTAAATTAGTCGAGTCTAAATCTGGGTCTAAGCTGAACCGAGAATCTTTGTCGGGATTCGAGAACTGATCCTCGCAGACTCTTTCCATCCAATCTGACTTCTTCATCCAGCTACTTTACAAAGAAGAATGTGAATTGTTTTTCTTTGTCTTTTGGTGTCTAAAGCTAGTACTCATGTAACCCTCTAGTCTTGGACCTGTAGTTGCATCAAAAGTTGGCTCTAAAAAGTATTGATTCAGGAGGCAGGATGAATCCAAATGCAGGAAAGGAAGCAGACGAAAAGTCACTCCCACAAAAATACAAAATTCCAATCACATCATGTCATCCATGATTCTGTTTCCCTATAATCTCACAGAAACCTGTGGAATAATCACAGCTTTTGAAATAATTTACTGCAATTCATTTATAATATTTTGAAAATATTTGACAATCTCACAGGACCCTAGCAGAGATGTGATTGGTCAGTTGATTAAATCTGTTTTGGAAACCAAATTTATGACTGTATTACTTATGAGTTCACAAGAAAACAACAAAAGTTTTTCTAAAAGACCATCTTCAAGTGCATTTGATCATTCCGGCTCAATGCTTCTATGTGTTTCAATGTGTTGCCCTGAAACTGCTGGTCTTTAAGTAATAAAAACCTAACAAGTAAGTCTTCCACGCCAAAAATAGGTAAAACATGTTGATATTGGATTCCCTTTTTTTTCTTTCTAATTCACTGAAGCATTTTTTCCTGTTGCACAATGGAGGTTTACAATGATGTAACTGCAGGTGGGCAGGTCATAGTTAGGGGGATTAGGTCATTCATTCAGGTGCGATGCGTCAGTGCTGTCTCATATGTCTAAGAATTTTAGGAAGAACCCATCATGTATTTCCTTCTCTCTTTCTTTTTTTTTGTCTGATATCTGCTGAGTCATTCGTTGGTGCATTAATCTCACGCAAAGCAAAGTGCTAGCATACAAGAACACTTGTGTGGACTGTGCCATACACTCACTGTGTGGTGCATAGATTGAAAAGGGAGAGGTGACCAATACCGCCTTCAAACTAAAAGAAAGACAACAACTAAAAAATTATACCCAAGACTCTTCAGAAAATATTCTGTGGATTGAGTTAAATAGTCAAGTAGAAGGTTTACAGCGTGTGAGGAGTGACTGGGTGGGTCTCACACACAAAGTATTGCAGAACCATAGCTCCCATGTAGTTGTCTTGGTAGTTTGACTTGCAGACATGGTAATCCAAACTACCAGTCAAACATGGCTGTGGTAGTCAAGTGATGGAGATCCTGCTCCATAAGTTCTGCTCCAAAAGTAATCAGAAGGGCAACCTTTGACCTCTGGATGAAAAGGTTATGACTTTCATAACAATTACTGCTCAAACACCCTTTCATGTGGTTTAAATAAAAATAATTCTGCACAAGAAAGTGGGGTTGAGCTCGTCCACAGTGATGGACTGGTCCCACAGCCAGTGGCACAAATAGCTCAAGGGGAAGTACTATGTATTTTCCAGGCACATAGTAGCATTTTATAGCTCTATGTTCCCTTCAGTTGTTATAAAAGCGCTGAATTTATCAAGTATGACGTAAAAGAAATTTGACTTCATAATTTGATGCCTTCAAATTGGGCCTCTGTCTCTTTAAGAAGCTCCTGCTCTTTTGGACAATCCTCCTTCGGGAAGTCATCACAACAATGTTTCTCCACTAAACCATGCTGAGCTCAGCTGATGTACAGTTCCACCATGTGTTTGCTAATTGCTGCTGCTGCTAGTCTGAAGGAGCTGCGAGGGAAAAGCATGTGAGGGGGAAGAGGGCTGCACTGAAGACACATCTCCAAGGAGGAGCTTTGTGAAAATATGCAGGGCTTTGTGAGAGCAATTTGTTTAGGTACCCCCAAATGGTTGCTATGGAGATTAAAGTGTTTCTCAAACATGCATGAAAGAATCAAAGCAACACTCCAGTTATGTTTGGATGAGGGAATAACATTAAAACATTATATAAAGCTGAAAAAAGTTTTTTTGCGCAATACTCCAGCGTTAATAGACTTAGAGAACAATTATTTTCCCACATAGGGTCGGTTTAGCTTTTTTCCCCTAATAAATAGTAACTTTTTAATTGAATTTTGTATTTACTCGTCTTATATTTTTCCAAAATCTGTGAGGGTGCAAATACTTTTAAACAGCATTGTCACACCAACTTGGGGGGGAAAAGGAAGTTGTTTTTTTTTTGACAAAGCATTTCCAACGTCTAAGGAATTTTCACAACTTTTGCGTAGTTTTCTTGTTTTTTATGCTGTGGTGTTTCCTCCACAGAACCACACAGTTGAGATCTAACCAGTCGGTGGAAAACCCCACAGATGAGAGAAAGAGTGGAGCGGGGGCGGACGTTCGCCACTACACACACACACACACACAGTCGGTCCTTCACACATCAGTCAGACAGCCCTCTAGTCAGGAGAACCCCTGGCTCACCTTCACACAGATTCATAGATCACACACGCGCACACACACATAAGTTGTGCTGACATGAATTTATGCAGTCACTTTGACTCACATAAACATGCCTCCACCTCCGTGCAAATGCATTTACGCGCACACACACACCCTCACTTCAAAAGGAGGTTGTAACCTGACGGGCTGCCAAACACCAATAGCCCACATGAACTTTTTTTAATATTTCTCTTCTTTTTGGAAACCCACCTGTTCCTTGCAAAACTTTCAACTCATACCTTTCTCCCCCCTCTAAGCCCAACTTTAAGATCAGTGTCCGACACACGCTCCACATGCTGGTACTCAGGCACTGCTTGTCTGCACATCCCTCTTATCCTACACTGTCTGCCCCTATCAGAGTGGTTTACACACACACCGACTGAACCAAGTCCCAACTAGATACAATGTAGCCATCTTCGTCCTCCTGTTGCCGCAGCGCTCTGTAATCTTATCTGCAACACGTTGCCGAGCTGATGAGCCTGTATGCTGGCTCTGACCTGCAAATGACGAAGTCTCCTTGATGTAAAATGCAGCTGTGCAGACGAACCTCACAGGGATGTTGTTTCCGCAGCATCTGGGCAACACAAGCCAGATGTTGGAGGTTGATGAGGCTTTGTTTTCTCCTATCTGAGAGCACAGGTGTCACAAGAAAGGGCTGCTCCAATAATACGTTTTAACACTGAGCAATCATTTCGATTGGGTGACGTGGATTGGTAGTCATACACAATCACACTGCCGAGTTTTTAACAGCTTCCTGACTTGTCTTAGACAATGACGTTCACTTCAGTCTCGCCTCCATTTAAGGGTGTTTTCACACCTGATAGTCTGGAAGACTCGGTTGGATTGGGGACCAAAGTGGGAACATTTTTTTACATTTTTAGCTGGTGAGGTTGGCTTTCACACTGTGTCAAACGATCCAAACCCTTTGAAAAAAACCTGTTCACTTCCTCACCTGTGGGGGCGCTGGATCAAAAATCATTGAAAGAAATTACACTAAAACCTCCGAACACAACTTCCTGATTGACAAAATGTAAACAAAAATGGAGTAGCGTCAGAGTTACGCCGTCTTGAATTTAGCAGTGGCTACATGTATTGGTATCTCTGTTAAATGTGTGCAGAAAGCCTTATAGCTCATTTTTCTTTTACTGCCCAGTCATAATCTCTACCTGCAAATGTGTACGATCAACAAAATCACCATTGGCACAATTCATGACACTTCTTGCTTACCTTTAATTTATTGCTTTTTAAAGCTGACCAGAGTTTATAGGAATGTCTCATCATTTATCCACGACTGTTTGTTTCTCTGAGATATAAATATGACGTTTCATACTCACAATCTGCTCCTTGTTCTGCTGTTCACTTGTGTCAGAAGGAAATGTGTTTCTCTAAGGTCTGCATGTGGAGGACTTTGGTGATTCAAATGTTAAAGTCATGAGGATTCAAAGTGGATTGTGGCTGAGAGGTTCAATTAAACCGTCTCTGCTGCTCGAATCAAGAAAGAACAAAACCAAGATGACTATTGTTCCAGGTTTCAGATGCAATCATCACAAAATGAGTCACACTTATTTTATTTGGGTTACTGTGGCTTCTGATGAAGGGTCTCTAGAGGCCGCCACATGGTGACATCAGCACACTTTCTCACCTGGGCTGCCTTGATGTTTTACCACACAGTTCAGGTTTATTAATCTCTTAAAGCCTTCTGTATTGCTCACCACTATCCAGACTAAGAGGTGAGTCACACAAGAAGTTAAGAAGAGATCGAGGTGGATGACTAAGAAAAAGGATGAAAGAGCAGCAGATCTCTGGTCCCGCTGCTAATTGCAGTGTCTGTCAGAGGGAGCGTGGCTCCTCTCACAAATGATTTAATGTTATTTATTACCCACCTTAAGGTCTAGTGCTTAACCAACATTTCTAACTTTTAAAGACTGTGGCGATCCTTTGTTACATGGAAAATGTGTTAAATGGCACTTTGATAAGGTTACGGAACTGAAATAATTAAAATAGCAAGGTGACATAATGAGATTGGGTATATAAAACAAGTGATGCAATAGAAGAAGACTTTAAACAGCATTGAAGAAAATATTGTTTTCCTTCAAAGTTTACTCATCATTGAAACAACTTTTTTGTACATTTTCAGCTTCTGATGACAAAATCAAACTCTTCCTTAACTGATGATAAAACGTGCAGCTTCCATAATGTTCAAAATTAAGACCTGGCAGCACAAATTTTAAAGTGTTGAGGATTTTAGTTCGCTCCTACACGGTTGAAAGGATACATACAAGTTCTGCAAGTTTCACAGATTTACGACTCTTTATGATGACAGAAATTTACGGAAGAAAATCGCACGTGTTGGCAGTTGCCGATAAATTTCCACATACCCATAAGAGACCTAAAAAACTTATCTGTGTAGCTAACAAAAGGTATATTAGCAGATAGGTAGCGGTAGCCTCAGCCACCATGAGTCCCAGGACGCAATGAAGACATCTGCGCGCGACTCAAACCTTTGCGCGAGAAAGATTGAAAAGTCTTGCTATTATAAAATTTAAGACATGATTTGCATATTTAAATGCTAATTTGCATTTTTTTTTCTATGAATTTAAGAAATGCAAAGGAATTAATTTTAGATACACAAATTTAAGACTTCTTAAGAGATGTGCGTGCACAACTTATAAATCCTGACTGAATTTTGTGTATACAGAAACGATACACTTTTTGATTCTTCTGGTTGAATAATTTAAACTTATTGGCTTCCTTGGTCACACCTAGCCTTAGTCCTCATTCAAATCTGTCAACCATTTTTCGATGCTGTTTGGGCCGGGGATATCAGAACCAGCTTTGATGTGTGCTTGTTAGAACGCTCACTTTACCATGTAGCTTTTGGTTTGAGGTGAAGTTGAAGAATTTTGAAGAAGTCCTTAATTTTCATGGATTTTTTATTTTTTTGGTTTTTGTAATGCAACAGTACCACTGACAGTAAAACAGCCCCATAGCATGATCATACCACCACGGTGCGTCACTGCATTATTAGGTTTGAAAGCCTCGCCCTGACTTCTCCAATCTTTCTTGTAGTTATTGTGACCAAATATTTCTGTCTTTGACCGTGAGTCGTTTCTACAGACAGACAACCTGGGAAGATTTTGGGAAAAGGTGCCTCAGTTTTGATCAGTGCCCTGTCAGTTCTTATCGATGTTACACTTGGTTCCCTTGGGACGGTGGTGTTCCAGTATCTTCCAGCTTATTTGATTGGTTTTGGTGGTTCGTGTGCTGTTTTTGGAAATCCTAACCAGTTCCTTTTTTCTTTTGAGTGGAATAGCTCCGGCTGGTCTGTTGAAGCTTTGATTCATTTGGACCTTCCAGTAATATAAACGCACATTTTTTACACACATACAAGAGTTGTAAATCAGTTGAGCAGTATTTTAGCAAAAAGCATAAAAACTTCATGTAAAAAGAAAAAATTTAATAGGTAAATGTAATAAATCCAACCAAAACAAAATCTCATCCGTTTTTCAGGGTATTTTTGTTTTATTTCATCTCATACCTGTAAAAATATATTCTTGAAATAAATAAATATATGAAATAAATATAATGTGTGCCCTAATGGGGAAAAAAAACAACATATAAATAATAAAATCCATCAAAATGTTTGCCTTTTATCAGCCAGACGCTCGCTGTCGTGACTGCGGACAGTCGGGTGTACAATAGCTAAATTCCTTCACTGAACGAGTCCCTCGTGTTTCAACCTAAAAGACCCGTCTCTCATTTCGTCATCCTCTCGAACTTTGCAGAGCAGTGGTAGTTTCTGAGCAGCAGCTGATTTCCAGAACAAGCATGGCTGCTTTCCAGTGCATGAAACTATTGTTGTCGGGTTTTTTTAATACAAACAAGCCATAGCAGCCTAACATTAGACAGAAAAAAAAAAACTAAAACATCTACTGATAGTAGTGGAGCAGTGAAGTCCCAGCAGACATGGCTGTGATAGGCTACCAGTCGCTGGTGGTTAATCACACAACTATCAGATCCTCTCCATTTCAGCATGTATTTGGATTTTATCAAATGAAAACTAATAAAAATCCAAAAAAAAAGAAAAAAGAATTGATCCTCTTGGCCTCCAGAGTCTTTCTGTAGGCCACTGAGGAACATTTGAGGAACCTCCTCTGTGTCCCTTTGTTAGAGTCCACTTGCGTTTTTCTTCTCATATCCCAGACTTCTTTCCTTCCCTCTCCAACTCAACAGCGTGGACTAGACTCAGTGCTTTCTTCGCGACCCTGTTCCGTCCAGATGCACAAGATCCTCCATCTCCAAAAAAAAGGAAAGGGATGACATTTGGCGCACTCAGTTGGCCTGTTTCCACCAGTTTTGGTTGCGGTAGGGCAGAGATGGCTTATAACCCTCAGCTCTGGCCCAGTATGTCTCTGTACAGGTCTGGGACTCTCTCTGGATCGACGGGCCTCGGTAGGAAGTGCGTGAACCTCTGATGCCGTCGCGACCTCGTTCCGTCCCGCGACGTCCCATCTTTGTTCAACCCAACGAAGTAGAAAGCCCCTTTCTCCCCATGCCGGTAGATGTTAGAGGAGTAAGTGTTGTACCAGTTTTCCTCAAACTGCTCCCTGAAAACACACTCTGCTGACAGCTTTTCCTGTGAGAAAAAATAAGGGACGTCAGCTTTGTGATGCAAAAAAAAACAACCCACGTTCACATTCTAAAATGCTTGAACTTGTCAAAATCGAACTGAACTATCCTCTGCACAGAGATTTGCTAAAAAGACAATTTGAGATGATTACAATTTTCTAAAAATGCACAAGCAAAAAAGCATTTCAACATTTCTTTCATTTAATTTTTGGCAATAGAACCACAATAGATTATTGATCTGTGTAGATGAAGAGAATAGTTCAGCAAAAATCAGCACTGAGTGTATATTTACTAAATGTGTGATCCTTACCGATCCATAAAGCTCCCCCTTGCTGTTCATGGCGAGGTAAAGGCCACTGTCGACCCCTCTGATGCTGACCAGACCAACTGCAAGACTGATGAACTCCAGAATACCTGCGAAGGCAAAAGAAAATTAGAAAATTTACATCGAGGTTAACATAAACATGGAAGCACAGTCTGACACAGATCTGTCCCAAACCTTTAGCAAACTAAGAAGCTGCTTGATGCTCCCACACCGACAGGGGGCCCCAAAGAGCACCTGAACTGTTACTTAAGTCACACATAGATATATATGATTCTTTGCACAACTGATACATTAGAAGTAGTCAAGTAAAACAAATTTATTAGGATTTTTAAAGCACCACGTGTACATGAGACCAGTCAGTGTGTAAAGACGTTTTTCTGACCAACATGGGTAAACGCTTTCGGACTGGTGGCTCTAGACCAGATTGAACATGGGGGGCAGGAAGGGGTCCTTGTTTTTTAAATTGAGGCACAAAACAAAGACAATGAAATAATAAAATGTTATATATATATATATATATATATATATATATATATATAAAATAAATAAACAAAACAAAAACAATTTAAAATTTTATATTTAACTCTATAATTTATTTTACAAAAAA
>CAEFZY010056044.1:0-15814 GCA_903066815.1 Brachyrhaphis roseni
CGCCCTGCGACAGACTGGCGACCTGTCCAGGGTGTACCCCGCCTCTCGCCCGGAACGCAGCTGGAGATAGGCACCAGCAACTCCCGACCCCACTAGGGAAAAGGGTGAACAGAAAATGGATGGATGGATGGATGGACTTTTGTGACTCCTTTTTTTTAAGCCACAAAGGTAGGTGCAGCTTCTTTTCCTCTCTACCCATTTAGCTGTGAACTGTAGTTAATGAAAAGGAACACAAGAGGGCGCCAAGAAAGAGTCTGTCTGAAACTGAGGGGTTGTACCTTTAATGCAGCTCATTAAATCAGAAAATCCTCAAACGTATTTTAAATCGGCGTTGAACGACCGATTCAAAATTAATTCACCCCAACATTCAGTCAGAAAATTAAATATTACATCAGTGAAATAAAAAAAGTATTTTAATCCAGAAATGTGGACTTAAACCAAATAAACCAGAGGAAAGTATAAAGTCAGCATAACCATGAAGTTTGTCAGCAGGAAACATGAAGTGATCTAAACTGTCCTGCCAGATGACTTTGGTCCAGATGACACAGCCCCCCAAATCTTCAGACTGAAGTTTCACTGTGGACTCTCCACTCTTTCTCCAGACTCTGGAACCTCAATTTGCAAGTGAAATACAAACTTTGTTTTCATCTTGAACTGTATCTGGTTCAGGAGTCACACGATGATAATTGTAAGTTTGTTATCCTGGATCTGTCTCTATGTGTGTGGCAAATCTCAGTTTTTTCCCAGTTGCTTTGGTGCATTTCTCAAATCATTTTCGACATCTGTCAAACAGTAAATGCGTTTCTAAAAACAATTCGAACAAGTATCAATACAGTATGACTGACCCAGAGAACCCAATTTCTTTCTGAAAATCCTTTGTTCAGCTCTCAAAATTAAATATGTGTATCAGTGAAGATGTCAGTACTTCAGAATGTACTTTTTTCATTGTATTAAGACAAGACAGTAAGAATTGCTTAGTCATGTTGTCAGTACAGCGGCATACTCTCAATGGATATTTTGATGTAAACTATGTGGCCAAACCTTTGATAAGAACTGTAAATTGTAATGGTGGGAGATGAATAACAAGAAACTGGACAAAATTTGCATTTATGCTTTTACAGACAGACCGTGTCATTGTGGGACAGAAAGGAAAAGACAGCACTGCACAGAACAACGTTGACCACATCCCTGTCCTTCTATTGATAGAAATATAACATCATGTTGAACTCTGGCAGTATGCCTGCATGTTGATGGGTCATGAGATGTACCTACGATCTATTTCAGAAAACCGATTGACCGTTTGGTTCACATATTTGCCTTTGCTCGAGCAAGTCAGGATTCATCTTGGAGCAATTTCTCAGTTCTGTACAAATTTAGAAAAAAAGTAATGGAAACGTGTAGAAATATGATTGACAAGTTATTGGAGCATTTAGCACGTTAATACCTATACAAGGCTGTAGTTTTCCCCACTTTGCACTAAACTTGTTTCTTCCACTCAACAATCATTCACATGCCTGGGAACAGCACTCGGTGACCTGCCACCTTCTTAAGCAGCAACCTTTTTAAGACCATCACATCTGACATTTACGTACATGAGCTACTTGGTCTCGGCAAATAAGCATCGTCTGAACCTCGGTTTTCAGCTTTATTCACGAAACTCTAAGGTGTTCAAGACACCGCCATTGATTTGTCTGACAAACACTTGCAACAAACAGAATGTACTCTTTAATCAAAGACAACTTTATTGATGCAAAATGGTTTCTGAAATGATATTTGAGACATTTAAACACAAAATATTCAGTTTTGTTAAATCCATGTATGTGGTAAGAGGTACTATCTCCGATATGCGAAGGACAATGTCTTCAGCAAAACACTCACAGTCGTTCATCACAACCTGGAGCTAAAAAAGAGCAAGCAACCATCAGGAACTCAAACTGCATCCAGTGCTCTCTCTAACACCATTTGAATCTCATTTCAAAGGACATTAAGATTTTCCATAGATAATTTAACATAGCGAAATATCTCCATGCATGTAATCCAAAAAAAAAAAAGAAAGAGAGAAACAAAAAAAACCAACAACAACAACAACTTAAAAACAGCTCTTCAAGCACATAAAAACAAGGGGGGATACAGAGGATACCTAGAATCTATGAAAATATATTCCCACACATATACACCTTCAGACAAAAATATATGCATATATATAAATACATTTACACATATTTACATAATCAGTGTATCACCAATGTGAATAGTACAAACTATATAAAAATCTTCTTAAAAAGGTACCTGGTATCACGATGGGAGCGTTCTAGGTGATTTGGTTGATTTCGACACAAAAGTGCAGAGCACTAACGGCCTCCACGCTAATGCTGCGTTCACACCTGAAGTGACCCAATTCCGATTTTTTGTCAAATCGGATTTTTTATTTTTTGCTGTGGTCGTTCACACTTCCAAATATAGCGACCTGTATGTGTTCTCCAGTGTGAGCGGGCAAATGACCTGAAAGTGTCCCGTATGCGCAGTAGAGGGCGCAGTAACGTCAGCGTTCTCAGTGTTTTGCTAACCGCCATTAAAAGAAGAAGTGCTCAGTGTTTGCGGAAGTAAACATGGATGCTAACGGTGGAGCACAGCTTACACATTTTTTGAAGTTGTTCTCCGACGGGAGCCAGAATATTAACAACTTAACCTCATTATAGTCCGTCATGGTTGTTGCTGCGTATCAGGACGCAGAATAGTGACGTTTGTCGAGTATCAGTGACGTTCAGGTCGGATGAATGTGACCTCAATGTTAGATCACATTTGTATTGGATTTATATCGGATTTCCGGGTCACATTCGAAAAGAATCTGACCTGTGTTGTTCAGACTTTCATAAAAAGATCAGATACAGGTCGCATTATGTCAAAAAAAAAAAAAAAAAATCAGAATTGGGTCACTTCAGGCTGCAGTGTGAACGTAGCCACAGAGTGGGAGCCATCGCTGCTCTGGACTTTTCTACGCCTTCATCAGGAGTAGATGTAGGCAGTGACTAGCAAACACAACAAACCCTACACACCCGGAACAGAGAAGGACTGGTAAAGTGCATGCTGCAGCTGATCTTAGATACATATGAGAAAAAAAAAAACCATGATAACCACTATAATGCAGTTGCTGTTAGAGATATCTCCTGACACTGAAAAAATACTGTGTAGCATAGAGACAGATTGCTCCGTTAACTATGAGCAGTGTCCACTGTCACAGCACTTTAATTTTTCAGAATTTAAATATATCAAATAAATTAAAAAAAGAGTCATTTGATTGCACATGCAAGCTTTTTGGGGCAGTTTCACACAGGATGGTAGGACGTACCATAACTGCAATGTAGCGTATTGCAGCATTTTGGATGGATTGCAGAGGAGTTATGGAAGAATATGCAGAATATCAGTGATGTGCCAAAGCTACACACACCAGTGAGGCTTGGTCCTGAGAGCCCTGTGAGAAACATGGCATCAGGGTTGTGCTAACCATGGTGACATCTTTACGTGTGGAGGGCATCCCGATGCAACAAGAGTCAGGACGGTTTGATGGAATAGCTACGGTTCTGACACATAAGAGTAAGGTGGAGGTCGAGGAATGGGACGATGGAGAACAGCAGGGGAAATCCAGGGTGGCCAGCCAAAGAAAGCGAAGGCATCGCTGATTGTTTACAAAATTTGATCCAAACCTCCAGGATCCTTAAGAGTCACACAAATAGAGGTCAGCTGGTGGCTGGTACTGGATGTTTTTTTCAATTTGACCAAACTCCAACCTGTTCCAGGTGGAGTTGACAAACAACATGCTTCAGTGCATATACTGTCAGTGAGGGACGAAAACTCAAAGTTAGCATTTTTCTATCAGCAAGATGTTTAACAAGGAAACCAGAGGAAGCACAAAGACATGACAATATTAAATATTCTATTATATATACAAAAACATTAGAGAGATTGAGACTCACTGTCAATTGAGCAAAAATAAAACTCAAAGTTATTTATGGACCATTAAGATGTGAGTCAGTGAGATTTTCTCTAGGTTTTAACAAACAAAACCGTCCTTGACTAACGAAGGCTTAAATCATCTTTTGGCAATGGAGAGGTGGCATTCCCCCCCTTTTTTTACAAAAATAACTTAGGCCATTATTTAATGAAGGTGACGATTAGTATTTGGAACTCGGTTCTTCTTTACTTTCTAACTGGACTTCCTACTGATAAAGTGGGAGAAACTCTGACTACCCCCAGTTATGACTTGTAAGACCCACTTTGCATTTCAATATGGCCGACCCTCGCGTCCACAATTGTATTTTGTAAGACTAGGAATGTTTACATGTAGCACTTGCAACTCTAAGTTGTTTGCTTATGGAAAGTAAAGCTTAAAATGATGTTCAGAGGTACTGCAAACGTCCATGTGCTTGGCAACATTGAAGTCCCAACTTCTCTATGTTAACTGGGTTTGCGGGTGACGTCAATCGCAGGAACGAGTTCTGACTTCAGAGGTAAGTGGAATGCAGCGCTAGTCCACTTTTAGACCACACAGTTTACGTTGCTCTAAATCTATCGAGAGACAGATCATAGCAAGAAGATAAATAATATTTTGTCATGAGTACAATTGCACAAGCTGCATAGTAAATGCATCTAGGATTGCTTTAGGATACAAGTAGATACAGGGTTTGGTGCAATTAATATTGCATGCTACCTCTATACCTCAAGGTGTAAGAGTTTCCTCTCAACACAAACACTTTGATAACTTACTGAGCCGTCCCGCAGGTTGACCACATTTTCCTAAAATACTCATGGTAATCATTGATGTAACCAAACAGAAGTGGTTACAGAGAAACATTGTTAAACAAGTAACAATGTTTCTTTGTTTAACATGAGCAACACCAAGGAGATTATTTTGGACTGGTGGACCTACACAACCCCACATCTTAACCTACAGAGCCCCATAAGGGACACCAAGTGGACATGGGGAAAATGTTTCTTTTGCGTTACCTTGCAATATTCTTACTGCAATATTTATCGGCCTATTTTGTATACAGTCACAAATGTCAATTTCAAATTTCAAATGTATACACACATTTAAAGAGCCTCAGTGAAAATGTGTTTATTCTTAACTCTTTTGTGGATAAAACTGAAAATCGATTTATTCACTGCATGTTTATGTCTGTTTGTGTCAGGCTGAGATGGATCTGCACATGAAAACGGGTCTTTAAACCATTCAGACCAACACAAAGAGACACAAAACTGTCTGATGACTTTATTACCCCGTTATAATAACTCAGAAAGAGTCCAAATAGTTTGGATCTATTTTTTATTTCTTTCCTTCTTACGGAAAGTTTCTGTTTACATAAAGACTGTGGTTCATTTCTGTCCTAAAGAAAAATATATAAAACTCAAGATATTTCACGAGATATTAACATTCATGGAAAGCTTTATGAAAGCCTTATATTATAGCAGAAAGTGCGATGGGTAAAAAAGGCCTGAATATTGTAAGCCTTACAGTATTTAATTTTGCCGCATGAGCTGATCAGTAGATTATTGCAAGAGAACGCAAAAGAAAAAAAATCCTCCATGTCCCCTATCGGCCTCCATATTAACCACCTGCTTTAAAAGGAATGGAAGAAAGTTTGACCTGAAACAAGAACATCCTAACTGGATTCACCTGGAGCTTCGCACCAACAAACACTGAAAAACATCTGCAGAGTGATCAGGGTCTCACAGAGAACTGTCCAAGTACCCTTGTGGTTACAGGAAGAGCTCTTATAATCCTGACAGTCCTGTTGCAACCATCCTTGAGACTCTTATTTTGAAGAGACAGGAAGAAGTTATTTAGTTGCATTAGAATCTGGTCATTAGACTAGCTGACAACACACAGTTACAGAAAACACTGAAGAGGACGCCAACAGTTTTAACTGTCAACTGGCTAACTGCTAACTAAGCTAAAGTTAGCATCTGCATCTGCATTCCTATTGGGGTAAAACTAAAGGGTAATTTTATAGTGTTCCTAATGAGTCTGGACTCCATTGTATCGTCTTCAGTTTAATAACTAATCACCAGGACTGGCTTTAAGATTGAAACTTAAAACTGAGGGTGAGCCTTAGGAAGCACAAGGCAAGTAAACCTTTTACTGTGTTTGTGAAAACAAAGAAAATCAGATGAAAATTTCCCAAAGATATTACTAACATCTAGTCTCATTCTCGTGAACTCAAAATCATGTCTTGTCTTGTCTCAGCTTGTATTGTTAGACCTCATTGTCTTTAAAGCTGCAACCTGACAAGGGAGTAAGCTTATAGTTATTGCATTACATAAGTTTCAAACCCAGTTTCTCACTCAGAGCAATGAATATTTACAAAAAAACAAACAAAATAAACAGACAAGGTCCTATCAGACACATATTTCTGACTGATGCACAGACAGAAACATGTGATTGGAATGATTTGTACATTAAAACACTAGTTGATTTGAAACGGGATACCACTGATGGGTAAACTAGACCCTGAAACAGTCTTTGTTTTATTGGGTTAGTTGTCTGGACTGAAGGAGTCACTGCCTCGCAGCTTATGTTAAATCACAACAGTACATGCTCTAATTCTAGTAGAACATCTTGACTTATCACAAAACTTAAGTGGACAAATCCAGACATTTGTCAGTACAAAATACAAAGAACTCCCAAAGTAAGACATGTCCAGAGCAGAACGGTCAGCCCTGGTCCAGTCTCATTCTGCCACAGAGGAAGTACTTTGAACCCATCTCTATTGAGTCTGTTAACTCGGAGTCTATAAGAGGACAAAAGCAGCAGTCAAAATAATAAAAAAAAATCAAGATCCTCTTCTTTTTATAAGGATGTTCCTCATGGAGCTGGTCAGTGCAAATTGGACATTTCTGACATCCACACGCAGAATTCCAGATCAATCCCTCAGAAGACGTTGTGCTTGTTTTGTGTTTAAGTGGTATTCTTCTGTTTGTTTCTGTGACCTCGAGAGAAATGTGAGACGTGTGTGTGTGGCATGAATAAATAATAAATAAATCATCTGGGGGGTATGTACAGGAGAGGGGTATATACAAGAAGGAGTTAAAAAACAACAACACTACAACTGTGAGTCACTTCATAAAAAGGTAATGCCCTGGTTGTCTGTAGTTTTACGTCTAAAAGCAGAAGAGGAAGACTGTCTCTACACACGTCTATACACACTTGAAGCATGAACAAAGTGACTCTGACTGGACATAATGTGCACATGTGCATAACTGGGTCTGTTTGCTACCGAGAGACTTCCAACAACCCAAACAACTCCTCTGCAGCTGAAGTGCTGAGCTGACTCCGCCCACCTCAGACTGGCCATTGTTTTGATCGTTTTTACTCTCCTCAACAAGGTCTCGCCTACCCTGTGAGGAAGAGTTAGCAGCTAGGAAACGTCACACCTAAACACAGGAGCTTCAAAATAAAACATGTTTATGTGAGAAGCATGCAGTAATACAAAGGTGTGAGTTTGTGAGAGCGCACAAACTCACACCTGTGTTGAGCACAGTGAGGCCTTGTTATTAACCAATCTCTGCCCCTGGAAAAAGTCCCACACTCTGGTCTGATTGGGAGTAAACACCAGAGCAGCTCCATATTGCACCAAGCAGGAAAACAAGCACCCAAAAAAGAGCAGAGTGGGACCTCTCCAAAAAAAAAAGAGACTCAGAAACAAGTCTGTTCCGACTTAGAGCCTCTGTCGAACTCCACCTATTGCCTCCGTAACACTACCTGTGAATCGGACTTTGTGCGTGTGTGTGTGTTTTTGTGTGTGTGTGGCAATGCTGGTGTGTCTCAGTCTTCCCGACATGTTGGCAGGTTGACAAAAGTGAAGATGTTGTATTCGATGAGACAGGAGAAGCACAGGAAGATGGAGTAGAGGAAGAGACACGTGAATCCCAGACGTTTGTCCAGCGTCCACTTGTTCAGGTGGACTCCCAGCACCTGGACATCACAGCAAGCAGAGGGACATGAGGACAGATGTCGGACGTAAGAAGAGTCAGAAGTCTGTGTGAGACACAAACTCACCGTAAGGAAGACAGACACCAGCAGGAGTCCCACAGAGAAGATGAGCCCTTTGCTGTTCAGCTTAATCTATGGAATAAAGAGATGAGGCACGTTATCAGACACAATCTGGAGATCTTCCTGCAAAAATTTCAGTTTGTGGGAATGAAACAAAAACAAAGTACGCCCTCTTTTTATGTGCATAAAGATACCTGAACTACAGCCTCAAATCCCAGAGGAACTGAACAGGAGGAGAGAAGGATGAAGTTCAAACCATCCTTTCCATCGATCATAAACAGCGTGGATCGTCTCCCTAACGATCCACGCTGTTTTGTCAGGGTTAGGAAGATGTGTGGCTTTCTAACCACACGTCCAGACAGATGGTTAAAGAGGAGTGGCAAACGCAAATGAGAACGTCGACCAGGACATGTTACTGTGGAACGCTGTCTCTGCTGCCTGGATGCTGACCTGTTCAAATGTCATGAGACCATCATACTGCAAAGGTCTTCAGTCAGAGGCTGCAAGACTGACTACTACCGGAGATCCTTCCTGCCCATGTCATTACCGTCCACAACAACTCTTGATCCATGAATGGTACGAGTTACGAAAACGTTAAGTTTCCCTTTGGGATAAATAAAGTAATTTTGAACTTGATTGAAAAGCACAATATGTTGCTTCGGGTGGTTCTACATCAATGATGGGAATTTTGATGGCGACTACTCATGATGGAGACTCTGACCAACCGTACCATGCTTTATTCATACAGCACTTTAGTAACCCATGGCAACCCAAGCACTGTACAGCAGGGAAAGTTGCAGCATGTAACTTTTATTAAAACTTTTTTTTTTTTTTTACATATTTGTTTGAAGTGTCCCTATGTCATGACAATATGGTATGAAACAGACAACCTGTGAAAAAACTGAGCGCCTCTGCTTTCTCACTGTGCTAACAAACAACCAATCAGAGGTAGGAGGCGGGTCTTAGCGCTTGTCAATCACAATCTTGTGTGACGCTGCTAGATGGTCACATAAAGTTTTGGTGGACCAGATATAGCCTCAGGCCTCGTGTTTGACACATGTGCCTTAAAATAAAAACCACTAAAAATGATAAAGCATGCAAGTTTTCAACAGTGAGTAGGGCACGCCTGTCAAAGACTGTAGGCATGTGAAATATTTTTTTTCAAAATTTGTTCTCTTTTTTTTCTACATCACATCTGCATCGAATATTAGAATGCTGAAATGGGAACAAAAAGAAGACACTAAAAAGGACCTGAGATCCTGGAAGGACAAGCGCTGAATTCAGATTCAGTCATTTGTCTTTATTTCTAGTACTTATACACAGATCTGTTTTTAACATACAAGATGTTTCTCAGATAATTTGGATCTATTTTTTGGCAGTTGGCCAAAACGTTGACATTAAGACAGACACAGTGGTGTAAATATTAGAAACTTTATCATTAGGAGCTGGACTTACAGCAGAGCCATAATTAATGGCCAGGGTCTTCAGGGCCCAGGGGAGGCCAAGCCCTACCAGGATGTCAAACACATTACTGCCGATGGAGTTGGACACGGCCATGTCTCCCATACCTGGAGACAGTAACAGAAAGGAATAGACAGAATGAAAGAAGGGCAGAAACAAAGGCTGGTAGGAGTGGTACGGGGAGAGACATGAGAGTTAAAGGTGGGTGGGCATATGGAAGATTAGTGATGCTGACTGTGGTACTGATATCCAAAAGTCAAGTCTGTACTTCAAAAAAAAAAAAATCTCTTTGTAACCATGGGAAGCCCCCATGTGCTTGTGTGTCACCCTGCCTGACATAACCCACTTTCAGACACCAAACCTGCACACGCATACACAGCCGCTTCAATATTTAATGGCAAGAGTGAGAATAAACACAGATGAAAGCAGGGAGGATGGGACTCCAGCCAGCTTGTTTTCCCTCCATCTTCTTTTAGCTTCCTGGACCAAGATGACAGGAAATGCCTTGGTCGCTTGTTTCCATGTGATTCATCTGCTCCCCTCCAAACCTGTTTGATAGAGGCTTCTCTTAGACTCTGCTGTTTGGCCATCATTCTGTCACGCTGGGAGAATGAAGAAGTCTCTATTTACACTCTGACAGATTGAAAAGTGGCTAACTTTTCAATCTGAGGTAGGACTTCTTGTACATGTCTGAACACAACCGAAAACTAATGACATTCTCTGATCAGGCAAGAAATAAATAATTCTACAATAATTATTAATAGAAAAATGTAATAAAATGCTATGTAAGGAGTGTTTCCACTGCAGGAATCAATACTAGATCTGGGTATGAAGGTATAATTCTTCCCCAGAGGGTGCAGATTTTTCTGCATGGGCCACAAACAAAAGGTAGAGAGCTTTATGGTGTAAGGGAGCCCAAACCTAAAATCAAACCCAGAGGTGGCATTAGCCTTTTAATTAATTAATAAATAAATTAGTCAAAAGGATGTTGAAATGCCAAGAGATCAACGAGGAGAAAAGTAAAAAATAAAAGTGAAAAAATCCACAGGACAAAATATGAGCAGACGTACTGATGACAGGCATGTTAACAAAAGAGCATCACAAAGTTACTGTAGATGGTCAGCTGCTTCACTACATCCTAAAGAGCACCTTAATGAAGATATACCATGAAGAATTAAGGTAGTTCTAGAGGTTTAAGGAGTCCAATCAACCCTATACTGGTAGAGGCAGAGGAATGTACGCCAGATTTAAAGGTGGGAAAAAATATTCTATTTTCTAGGTGGTATCAGTCCATTAATGGGGCAAAATTAGCTAAACTTGGAAAAAAGAAGGAACTTCAACATCATAACCAGATGTGTCAGCAATGCTGGATTTCCCCCTGTGGATTAATGCTTTCGTGCCAGGCTAAGCGATTCTTGTTTCAATTTTAAATAGGTTTATTTTATACACCAGTAATGCTGAAGAGCATGGTCTTTGCTGCAGCACACTTCACTGGCAGAGTGCGGTCATTCCTGAAAGAGTCATTGTACTAGATGCATTGAACAGGACACAAAATGGGAGGGGCAGAAGGGGACTCTAGTCAAGACTTTTGGTGCCTCTGCACGTTGGCCGCCTCGCAGATGTGTTACCTTGCCGCGCCACTATCAGACTCGCCATGCAGTCGGGAACGCTGGTGCCAGCTGCCAGGAAGGTGATGCCCATGATCACATCGGGAATTCCCAGTGTGAAGCCAATCACCGTTACCTGATACACAGAGACAGAAGACAGAATGTTGAGGGGATCGTGCATTAACCCTCAACACCGAATGCAATACTGGGTTTGTCTTAGTTTGTTGGAAACACAAAGTAAGGACACAACTCACCATCCAGACCATGATGTAGGAGAAGGAGGCAATCCAAAGGGTGGAGAAAATAAAGGAGAGCATAAACCAGTTCTCCCAGCGAGGTTTGGAGCAGTTGGGGACGGTAAAGAACAGCACCAGGCACAGAGGCCAGGCCAGCAGCCACTTCAGCTTGTTAAACACACCAGCTGCAGACACACAGGCCGACAGAACGAGATGCACAGAGATTAGAAGGAGACGTTGCACAGGCCAGCACACAGCGATTAGTCAGAGAAAATCAGTGGAAGAACATAAATGCTAACATTCATCATCCATAACAGGAATTTAATCAAAAGTGGTCAGATGCTGAAAAAAGACTAAGATTTGCTAACTTGGCTTTTGGAACAACAGAGGTGGAGAATTGCCTTCAAGAGCTCACCTGGGCACTGGAAGGGCACAAAAGGTCCATCTCCCTCATCTTCCTCTTCCTCTTCATCGTTCTCATTGTTTTCGTTGTCTTCGTTCTCCGTCTCATTGCCCGCCTCTCGATCGTCACGGCGAATGCTGAGGCGCCTCTCTGCCCTGGACAGCCCATTTTCGATGCCCCGTCTACCGCCTCCTTTGACAGAGATGTCTGATTCGCCGTTGGTCAGAGTCCGTGTGTTGATTAGTCTCTGTCTCTGTGCAACACGAAGTAAGGATAAGCTCAGTTCTGATAGAGACGGATTTTTAATGAGCTTTATTCTAATTGGTAAAAAGTGTTCAATTGCCTCTGCAACTACAACTCTTCAACCATAACTCAAAGTTTATCTGAAAGGTATTTACGCAAACAGGAGACTTTTATTGAAAATGTTTTTGTCTTACATGCAAAGTGTTTTGCCCAAAAGGTCAGTTTTGGCCTCATCTGATCATTTCACCCTCTTCCATATTTGCTGGGACTCCTACACAGTTTGTGGCAAACCTTAGATGGTGGCAAGGGCGGTAGGAGTTTGTCCAGCAATCAGTGCGTTGCTGGTTCGATCCCCGCTCCGACCATCTCTGTTGTTGTGTCCTTGAGCAAGCAGGTGGTGGTCAGAGGGCCAAGTGAGTTCGGGAAGATTGAATCTAGTGTGAAGCGCTTTGGGGTCTTCTGAACTTGGTATAGAGTAATACAAGAACAGGCCATTTCGTCTCATCTTGTACGGAGGACATCTAGCCGGTCATCCATACGGTCAGATGATTCCTTGACCTGTGAACATATTCCCCCTTTCTGACATTGTGGTTCTCTGCAGCACATCTAGTCACCTTGGGTCTTTTAGCTCCTTCCTTTTTTAACACCCTCCTTCTATCAATTTAAGTGGAGGCAGCCATATTATACCAAACTAATTTTTTTAAATTAAAATCTAACCCTACTACTTTCTCCCTGATCTGTCTGCTGTGTTCCTCGGCTTCATGACACTGGCTGTTTTCTAATGTTCTCTAAAAAAACCCCCTCCAAGGCCAACAGCAGAACAGCTACATTTATTCTCTGATTCTCAATCCTCAAATCCCACAGCTGGCATGGAAGATTCCTGAGAGCTGCAGATCAGCAGCCAGGCAAGTAATGCCATAGCATAGCGCAAGCCCCCGTAGTTCATATGCAAATTAGGATGAAGCAAAGCAGGAGAGAGCGCTGCCTGGTACTCCTCTCATGCCAGTACATCATCCCACACTTCTGGACCCTATTGCTGTTGTAAAGATTAGGCAGCAAGAAATGGGCACTAAGACAGTAGCGTGGATCCCCTGACCAACTGGCCTGAGCTCTGTCCTGCCCCTGCACATTTCCACCACAGCTACAAACCTCTGGAGGTGAGACTTCACACCCCGGATGAAAGCAATTTGAGTTTCTGTGTCTTTGACCTCACCTCAGTGATGAGCATCCGTGAGGCCATGGTGAGTCGGGTTCTTGGAGAGAAGTGACTGGTGATCATGATCCTCATGCCAGCCTCGGAAAAGGTCAGCTGGTGGGGGTACGCAGAGAGCAGCTCGTCCACCATCAGCACAGATGGCTTTCTGTGGTGGTTTGCTGTTAAGAGCCACACACACACACACAACAGCAGCACCATGACTAACAGAGAATATGTCGACACCATCCAGCTGTTTGTGCTAAAACTCTCACATAAGCAACAGAGGATGGGCAATGTGGGCAACCGCCACGGCGTCATCTTGTCATGCCATGAGACTACACTTACTCTGCACGCACTGCTGATGAAGATTCACTTATTTCGGCATGCCACATACTTGGAGTGGCTTCTTCGGCTTTAACTGCTTTCTGGCTAATTCAGCTCGATTGTTATTTGACCTCCTGGAGTTGTTCAGTCTGGAAGAGCAAGTATCTGTCCTCTCAGTGTGTAAACAACAGTTACTCTCTATTGCTTCAGAAGACAGGTCCTACACCTTAATCCAGAACCAAAGAGGAAATAAGCTTTGAACATTCTGAACGTTTGGACGGGACAGATATGTGAGAACGGCGGGCCACAGTCCACCTCTGCTGTGGGCCGGAGTCAGATACATGCTCCCTACACGTTAGATGACATTGGCAACCATAGACAAGTTTGGGTTGTAGCAAGACTGTACATCAATTCGAGCTTGCAAAAATAGAAAAGAAAAATTAGAAAATGAATTATAAAAATGAAATATTTTCCTTCCGAGAGGCTTCTCCTGCCCTATTCAGGATCCAAACCAATCAGACACAGAGTTAGGGTCCGTTAGTGGAGTTAGTGGACCCATCTGGTCAGAAGAACCAGCCTCCTCTACAGACACAAGTCGGCTAAGTAACAAGAAGTCTTTGTCCAGAGTTTAACGGAGACCGTCTCTGTACAGGACATTGACGAGAGGTGAACAGCAATCATTATGAACAACTTGCTGTGAAGTGATAGTCAAATAAAAGTTGTACCTTTCTTCAGCAGGACAGCTGTAGCGTCATAGCCATCATCTAGTTCAGCGTTAGTAGACGCTCCATTACTTAAACCAGATGAATTCTTCTTCTGTCTCTCAAGGAAACGAACAATGTAGCAGTTCAACCTGCAACAGGAAGTCAGATCACCTTCATGTTCTCAGTGGACCTGCAACATGTTTCTTGTTTATCTCTAAGATCAGATTAGCTGGATGCGTTGTGTGTTTTAGCTTTCAGTTATTTATACTTTGGTTATACAAAGTCTTGAGAAATACAGTTTGCTCCTAGTTTTTTCTATGTTTGTCATACCTAAGAGTTCCAGATCATCATACTAATTACAATGCAAACTGAACAAATGCTGCTAGACGTGTCAGAATGGAAAGCTCTACAAAAAGCAGAGAAAATGATTTTTACTTTATGTCATCGACAAAACTGACTTTTTAGTTGGCTGGACCACCAGATTCTGCGACAATTTCATCCCACATTGAATCCAAACCAATCTTCAACTTCTGCAAACCCAACATGTTCTGCTCCATCCACACAAAATGACATTATAGTCAGGAGTTAGGGCATTAGTTTCTAATGAGGTTGCTAAGCTACAGCTCACTATAGAGCTAACAACTCAATAGGCAGAAGAAGACATCACCCCTCTTCATTTGCATAACAATGCAGAAATGCAGACATTAAAATAAAAAGAGGAGAAGAAAAAATAAAAAGAACAAATGGAAGAGAAAGGAGTTGTGGGGTAAAAAAAAGAAAAAATAAGTTAATACGTGTATAAGTAAGAATAAAACCAAAGAAAAGCTCATAACAGTAAAAAATTAAATGGTGTGGTTAAAAATGTATTTTGTTGGAACAAAGCTGAAGAAATAAAAATAAAAAGTTTTTTTTTTTTTTATTAATTGGTGGCTTTTAAGTGTATTGATTGATTTATTTCTGCTTTTATTGTTAATTGTTTCAGATTTAGTCCTCCACAGTCTAGTTCTGAAATCTTTTGGTCAACTCTACTTTGTCAGACTCACCTTTATATGTTAGGTTTATTAATCCAAATTATGCCCACATACATACCCAACCATCCATAACAATATTAGACTAAAAACCTTAAACGTAATGCACAGTAAAAACTTGCGATTGTTTCACAAAGAGAAACAATCAATTCTCCCATTTCCCTCTGTATTATGGAGCCCAATGGCATGTAGTAGAAACCTTTAGGTTACTTTCGTAACCCCGGTTCTCTGAGTAGCATTCGTTTCGTGTCTCACTATGGGAACGCCCTCGGCGTGACCTCATCAGAAGCTCCAATTACACTCCACCAGCCCTGATTGGCTGGGGATAAGTCTGTCAGTGCCAGGGAGAGGGGGCATGTCCCACCCCCTACCTATATATAGGACTGGCCCTGCACGGACAGATCATTCAAAAACTCACACCCTCTTCCTCGCTACGAATGAGCAAGGAGGGTGGCTTGGTGAGACACTCACTCATGCTACTCAGAGAACCGGGGTTACGAAAGTAACCTAAAGTTCTCTTTCATAGCATTCGTTTCGTGTCTCACTATGGGAAAATCCTGACT
>CAEFZY010056050.1:0-107508 GCA_903066815.1 Brachyrhaphis roseni
AACGAGATGTAGCAAATATGAACGGGAAGCCACCCAGTGGCTGAAATAAATTACTACATTTAAAACACCTTAATAAAGGTGTCTTTCTAAGACACTTTAAAACATATATAAGGCGCACCGGATTATAAGGCGCACTGTCGGCTTTTGAGAAAATTGGAAGACTTTTAGGTGCGCCTTATAGTGCGGAAAATACGGTAATACTGCCCCTGTAAGGGGAGATATCATCAAAACGCACCACGTCCATATTTCTGGTTTTGACCTACGACTTGAGTTTGGATTAAAGTGACAAGAGGCCGTCCTCCAAGGCAGAGGTTGAGGATCTGCCCCTGCAGGGACGTGCATTTCGCAGTTCAAGCGCCTTTTGTTTTGGAACGGGACTCTAATGCGAAGATCACATGTTGTTGTTGTTTGAAAATTTTGAAATGCATTCTTAAGTATCCCTCTTGAATGTGAATCATCTCATTACCAGGCATTCTCACACTGAGATAATGTGAAGCATAATGTGTTTTATATCATCATGGTATGAAACAGGGCCAGCAGTGCACTGTGTAAAAATCCCCTTCAGTGGCATTATTTTGGTCGTCACAAGCATAAATTTGGATGTGAGAAACATCAAAGCCCCCATATAAATGCCTTTCTCTTCATGTTGTCAGCCTATCTTTGAATCACTCCCCCTCCCCCCTAGGGCCATGGTTATTTACATTTTCAAATCTGCATTTTTCATATAGATCTGTCTGCCTCTGATTTTAATATCAGTGATGTTTCCCACGACACCTTTTGTTTTATTATGCATTATGAATTTCTTCCCCTCTCACTCCTCCCTTTTCTCTCTTTCCCTCTCTGTCTCGCCTCCATCTTTTTCTAATCCCTATCCCCCACACTAGGCTTATGAGTCCCAGTGTTTTATCATGGGGAGAGAGATTTATCATTTCAATCTCATTTCAATAAATAAAATAATCTCTCTTCTCCTGTACGTGACAGCAGCTAATAGTATTTTGTTATCGTGGAGTGAAACTTTGGAGACTTGGCGCTCTGGTTGGAATGCTTTGCAGATCTGCAGTACAGTTGCACTGCCTGCATTGTGAGGCATACTTAGCACGCTAAATGTATTTAAAGGGATGGTTTGGATTTGTTTGGTTTTTTTTGTCTAAAGTAAAAATATGTTGTAAGTTTTGTGGAAAAGCGTGATGTAAGGTTCAAAATTTTTGGGACGAGACACGCATCAGAATAAACACGTTTATTTTTTTCTGTTAAATAATTTGTTGTCAACGTACACCACTTAGTGTGGTTACAACCTTCTTCTGACAGAACAGTCCTTTGCTGTGCTAAAGTAAAAGGTTCCGTCTTAGAGTACTTCAGCACAACAAATAAATTGCTGCATATCAAGTTAAGTGACTCACCACACCGCTCCAAATCTGCTAGTAAACAGATGTTAATCTCTACCTTCACAGGTAGCTAAGTAACTCAGCACACATAGGCTGCAGGCTTTATCAATCAACTCAATCAGCTGATTGTGAATCTGGCAGAAAAATGTCCAAAGAACAACTCAGGAAAAAAAAAGCAGTGATATTCAATGAGCTTGTTACAAAATCCCAAACTCCCGGATGTGGTTCAGACCAAAAAACTACCAACATATGAAGCAAATAGGAAAGTTTGGATAGATTGCAGTCAGACTCTGTCTACTATTTGTCTCACCTGGAATAGAAATGTGTCACAAGGAGACTGAATGAAAAAGTGAAAAGATCCTAAGAGCGATTGAATGCTAACAGGTAGCTGGATGGGTGGTCCTGTTTTTGCTTTTTTTAAGTCATATAAAATACATCACACTATAGATGTTGAAACTAAATTATGCTAGTGGATGCTAACTGGCTATTTAACAAGATAAAGATGGTAAGATGTCAATTTTGTCACAGTTTTCTCACTTGAACATTGTCTGTGTTACTATGCAAAAATATGCTAAGAATAAAGAATGTGGTAAACTCAGCATATTCTCCAGGTAAAGTCTAAACTAGATGCTGTGTGACTAAAAGGGTGACAAACCTATGAACAATATCCTATAAAATTGTAAACCAGGTGTGGCCAAAATGCTGCCAGAATGGTACAAATTTGGGTTGCTAACAAAGGTGGTTGACACATATTTTAAAAAAAATTTACTGAAAAATGTCAATCTTTGTCAAGTAGAAAGTTTGATGTGGAACCCAAAGTTTTTGCCTTTCTGTTTTTATTTCAGAACCTCAAACATCCAACAACATTTTCCCCAAAGCAGATTGAGCCTAATGACTGAACTTGAATAAAATCAGCAAGCACGACCCACATCCTGTTGTTGCCGAGAAGAGATGAAAAAGAAATTTCTTAATCAAAAAACTGAAAACAACTGACCCCAAAAAGGCAACAGCTTTTCTGTTTTCAAATCTACAAAGATCTAAAGCTCTTTTTTTTCCCACAAAATTCTAAAGGCTTTATTAGCTTCATTCAACAATTCCTTTTTTATGAGTAGGTAAAAAGTAAAAGAAATTCACAAAAATTTAATTTACGTTTTCAATTTCCACATTCAGCAAGTATCTTTAACTTCACAATTTTCATCTGTGTGGAAAAACGTTTGGGCACCGCCGCTATAGGCTGCTAACATCCACTGCTATAATGTTGTATCTCTGGACGTGAGCCTTTTGCAGTTTGAGTTATGCTACATTGCTAATATCGGCTAAAACTTGAAGCTAGCTATTATCCTTCCACCACTCTGATGATTTTTCTAGATCAGCTAACGGTTATTAATAATAATAATGCCACCCCAGAACTTTACTGCAAAGAAAAAAAATCCCAGCTATCCTTGAAAAGTAATGCCACTCAGCTCTCACTTATTAAAGCGAAGCACAGTGTTGAACCATTATATTTGCTGTTCCTATAGATGTAACGGCATAAAACGCCCCTGTTCCAACATGCATTTGTCTGTTGCTCCACTGTCACTCAGAGGTTAAACTTAACATCATGTTATACGCTCGGTTATTAGACGAGTAATGCACTTATTGCGTTTTTGGTTTGTTCTCATTTCAGCTCCAATATGGGGAGCCACTCGCAGCCTCCTGAAAGCTACTGGGCTGCACTCATGTATGCTTTTATCTCTCAGCCAGGATATGTTCTTAAAGCACGGTCTGTCAGATCCGCCTGCACCGTGGTGTGCAGGAGAACAAGAGCAGCCATCAAGACGACAGTTTTATTTTAATTGCTATCTCCCTTTCCTCCCGGTCCTTCATTTTCCCTTACCCCTGGAGCAAATCAACAGAAAAAATGTAAAAGGACTGACAGGAAAACAATTGCGTTTCAAATTGAACTCCCTGCAGAGTGTGTTCACTTCCTTAACCTGACATCCCTCCCTTCCCCGCACATGGCAGAGGAGAAGGCAAGGCAACCGCACTAAAGCCGGTGGAGAAGTGGTGGAGGGTGGAGAGAGGGGGATGAGAGAGAGGGGTGAGGGGAGACCGTCCTTTTGAATATGTGTTTTCTGTTTATCATTAGCTGACTGGGTGCTTCATCATTCGGCGAAAATCCCTATCTGCTGAACATAAGGCCGAGAGACAGCGGGGAATCAATCTTTTGTGCTTGGGCAGATAAACACAGGACGCAATCAGGGGGAGACGGAGCGACGGAGCAGGCCGCGGGACTCACGCCGCCGGTGATGGATGGCGGAAGTGAAAGTGTCAGGATGGCATTATGCAAATGGGGGAGGCATCCGAGCATCGCCCCGGTGATTATGGGAGATGGGAGAGCAGCCTGTGGTCCCCCTGGCACAGAGGCAGCCATTTTGGGGGGCTCTCGTTGTTTCCTGCCGAAGCCGAGTGAGGGGGGGTGGATGAATAGAGTGGTGGGAGAGAGGGGAAAAGGAGATGAAGGAGGAGAGGGGAGGGAAGAACGTGTCATGGTATCATTCCCTCACATACACCGCCAACCCTCCTCAAAACCCCCCACCTATTACCCCCCACCCACAAAAAAGGGGGGGAGGAGGAATAAGTCTATAAGCAGAGTGAGAGGCATCTGTGTCATTTACTGAAACAAATGATCAGCCTTCTCTTTCTGTGGGGATTGAATGAGGAGGGTGAGGCGGCCCAGTGATAGAGATAGAACACTGATGGAACAATCATGAATAATGAACTTGAACTGGACAGAAATAAAAGCCGGTTGGGGTGATTGCGACAGCTGCCGCGTTCCTGTTACTTTTTTTATTTTGTCCCCCCATTTTATTATTATTTTTTTTATTTCATTTTATTTTTTTCAGACAAGGGGAAACCGAGCAGCTCTCAGAGACCAACGTGACCCCTGGGTACCGTAGCATCCATCCTGACTGCGTCAATTTGACAGACACACACACACGCACGCACGCACACCGATTTCAATGACAAGCGGCAGGCAGGACACACACTTTCACGGTAATGACCAAGGATGCCGCTTGTATTCAAATGAGGGTTGAAGTGAGAGCAAGAGCAGATACTTGTGGGAGCAGCCTGGCCCAGAGGGGAGATCCACTCTCAGTCCCCGCTGCACCATTACAGTAAGATTGGATGAAGATGGAAAAGATGATGGTGTGTGTGTGTGTGAGAGAGAGGATGAGGACGGAGCAAGGAGACTGGCTGCCTGGCCCCCGATGATCTGTGTATGTGTGTGAGTAGGGGGAATTAGCACCTTGACAGGCAAACGAGGTCGTTTTGCTCGTGTTTAGATCGTGACCCTCATAGTGTAAACGTTTCAAAATGTCTCGGCGTCCGACCCCGGCCATTAAAACCGCACGCTGTCCGTCCTCGGCGAGACAAAGCGAGCCGAGGTGCCCCGTCCTCCACCTTTAACTTCAAGCGCTCGCCACAACACGCCAGACACTACCCCTCCGTTCCGCCTGATTGGATCCATTTGCATTGGACACCTCCTCTGCATATTGATTGATGGGTTTAATCAGCGAATCAGGGGGAGCGCTCAGACATCAATCTCTGTCAGGCCCCTGCCTTTTTTTTCCCCTCCCCGAGCCTCTGATTCCCTGCTAGGACTCATCAAGGGAAGCAAGTATAGACAGAAGGAAAGAGAGAGGGAGTGGGAACAGAGAAGAACAAAAAAAAGGGGTGAGAGACAGGAAGAAAGGTATGGCAGTAGAGTGGAAGGACGACTTAGTGGAAATAAAAGAAAAAAACTTGGGTGGATTTTTTTTTTTGACTGGTCCCAGTGAAAATACATCAAGTGTGGCAACAGAAAGAAAGAAAGAGGCTGGTCAACTGAGTGAATCCATGTAGGAGATTTAAAAATGAGAAAGTAACCAAACACAGATTTACACATCTTATCCATGGACAGGAACGCAGACATGAAAGCATCGAGCATGCAGGAGGAGTTCAAATGATACCAGTATTATGTTTTACATGTGAGGATCCACTGTTAACACTGTTCACTCTTCTGAATCCTTCACACTGCCTGGCAAAAGTATTCCTGTGCCTTGAACTTATTCACATTGCAACCATATATGTTTGTGCTTTAAAATATGTACACTAGTACACAAGAATGATTGACAGCGCAAAGACCCTCCCCCTAACTCTGATTGGTTGTTTCTGATTAGGGACAAGAAGGCAGAGAAGCTTGATTTTTTTCCCCCACAGATTATCTGTGCCATACTGTTGCAGCATTGTGACAGTTTTATTTTATTTGGGCGCATCACTGTACACCACATGATTATTTTGAAGCAGTAATTATCCTTTCCTTTGTATTGGTTTGTTACATGAAATCTAAGTAAGACATAAAAACCTTGTAGTTGTAGCGTGACAAAATGTAACAAAAAAATAAAAGGTAGATAAATCATTTTACAAAGCACAACAATTACCTGTTATATTGTGAAAGTGTTTTTTTATTTCCACATGACCTCACAAAGGAGACAAAACTTCTCTCTCTTTTTTTTAACCCCCATTTACATTAAACTTCCATTTGTCTCTTTCTAAACTAAGCTGCTCAGAAGTGGCACGTGACAAAACGGTAAGTTAATTGGTAGCAACCAGCAGACTCTTCTGAGTGCTCCTTTTCCTGTCTAATTTCGCAGGTCCTCCAACAGGTGTAGCTGTCACAGTCACAGGATCAATATAAGGGGGCTTGGAAAACAGCCCGCTCGCTCCTCTCCGAGCAGTACACGCATGCATGTGCTTCTTTGTCTGCACAATTGTATATATAGAAAGTGTTAATTGAGTTGTGATTGCCATTGTGTTCCTCGTCGGGGGTGGGGGGGTTGAACGAGACCCCCCAACGACACCGCCTCACCCTTCCCATGTCAGTGTGAGTGTACCTGCGACACGTTGAGCTGACAGACGTTTCGTTTCCTTCTCACTTGATAATTACTGTAATACAAATTCAATTAAAAGTAAAGCAGCTCGAAAAGGCAAGAGGAATTAAAATCGGAATGAAAGCAGAGATCTGAGAATGCATATTTTTAAAGATGTATGCAAAAGGTAGAGGTAGGTTTGCAATGAATACATAAAATTTTTGTGTCTGAGTCTTAGAATACTTAATTTGAAAACTTCTTTGTTAATATCTGATTTTGATACCTTGCTTGCGTATCGTTTTTAAGATGTTTAATTAACACAAATAGCCACTTAGCAAAGATGCCACAGCAGATCATCTGAATTGAAGGTTTGTCAAACTAACAAACATCTTATAATAGAAGTACTGTCAGATTAGTTTACCATGGATAAGTTCCAGTGCTGTGAAAAGGTATTTGCCCTCTTGCTTTTCTTATTCAATTTTGTCACATGCACACATTCCAGATCAATGTCAAACTTTTAAATGAAAGATGAAGAAAAAAAAACGTATGTGAAAAAGTAATCAGCGTGTTGCTAAATCATGAAATCAAAGTCCTCACAGTGGTGGATGTTACCACCTAGTCAGAAGTACAAAATCTGTTTCAGCTTACTTTAGTCTAGAGCAATTCAAACTGAAAATGTTTATATCAGTGAGATGCAACTCTGTGTTATATTATTAGCTTACAGTTTCACAAGAGACTGATGTTTGATGCTGCATTGTTCAATCAAATAACATCTGTGCTCCTATGTGGAGTTACGTTGAGTATATCTGAAAAATCAATCGCGCCTTCATAGTCCATTCTAGCTCCACCAAGAACTGAGTAAACCTTTAGATTTTGAGTAAGTTGTACAGCTGAGTAAAATACGTGTTTTCTTGAGTTTTCCAGGTCTGGTTGTTGTTTGAAAATGCTCCTGGCGGACCCACGAGTAGCCGATCTGCCAAAGATGATGATGAGATGGATTAATACAGCATACATCTGAATAGCATGTTAGTTTTCAACTACTTTGAAGATTTATTTACTTTGATATGAGCTTTTTTTCCTACAGATAAAAATTGCAAATAAAAGCTTTCCAGAACTTCACACCAGCCCTGTTTAGTCCACTTTAACCAAACTCTAGTTTGTTTGCATTGAAAGCCTGATTCGGTTGGGTAGGTGTAAATGCACAAACTCTGATGGAGACCAAAAAAGCAAACTCTGGTCTGCCTAAAAACCTAGGTCTCTGATTAAAGTGAATTCTGGTACCGTTTGAATGCATCCTAAAGCAGAAAGCGGACTGTAGCGCAGAGCATTCTGGGTAAATACAACCAAAACAAATGTGGGAGTCTAACACTAGCGGGAAAATGGCTTGTGTTCTTTTACCAAAGACAAAAGAGAAAACTTACAACCACTAAAATCTGACGCTACTCCATTTTTGTAGACATTTTGTGAAGGAAGATGTGCTCAGTTTCTTCTTCAGAGGTTTTCCTGTCGCTTCCTTCAGTAGTTCTTGGTGCAGTACCTCCTCAGGCGAGGAGGATGTGACCATTTTTTATTTAGTTTGTATTGTTTCACACAGCACAGTGTGAAAGTGAACCGTAACAACTGAAAAGGTAACAAATGTTGCAATTTTGGTCCCAAATCAAACCAAAATCATCTTCTGCATACATCTAAGGGTGTAAAAACACCCTCAGATAACTCTTTGTCTAGAACCTGCCTGACAACATGACATAGGCTAAAAGATCTCAAAAGCCAACTGATCTTAAACACCAACACATACTCCACAAGATCAGAAGTTTTTTCGGGCTCTCAATACTGCAAGAACAACAAATCGTTCTTCTGTTCTTGTTCTCGACTGTTACATGTGCAGCAGCAGGACGGATCTCTGAGACTTCCCAGTAGTTCTGCACTTAGGCTTTTGTGAAGCATGTTCTGCCCAGAAAACATCTGTTCTTGTTCTTTCCACCTCAGGAAACAAACAGATGTCCCTGATATTGCGGAGTGTCTATTGGTCTGGAGTTTTCCCAGAAAAGGTGAGATACAAAATCAGTGACATCTACCAGTATGGAAAGTGTTGCAAAGCCAATGCTAACGTTCTGGGACTCCACTGAACCAAAATGAGAGCCATTCTCGACAAACTATTGATGACGATCTTTGCAGTTGATTGGTTTGGGTGCAATTACTTTTTTGTGTAGGCCCAGGTTGGTTTGGAGTTCCTCTGGTTATTTTTGTGAGATATGAAAATTAGTTTGATGATCTGAAACATCTAAGCATGGCCAAAAAAGAAGAGAAAAAATGTGTTGGGGTATATTTTTTGTTACACTGTAAAAGTCGTAAAACAGCATCACAAACAATGAGTTAAAACATTAAATGAACTCCATTCCTCTGTATTTCATTTTTATACTTCTGTCTATTAAACTCAATTACTTCCTGTGTGAACTTGGCCTTGGTGAAAAAGAGTCTCATAATTTCTGTTCTGAAGAAGAAAAAAAGCATGAACAAAAAAACAACAACAACAAAAAAACAACATTGCAACATGCCCGTTTTTTGGAGGAAGAAACTTTTAATACCCACAGCTCTTAATGACGGCACTGCAATTAGAGTGGCTGCATTTTTGCTCTAGCCGCGAGTCAAAGGAAAACAAATAAAGCAGCTCGATTTAGAAACCTTATTAGACTTTGAGTCCCTGAGCAATTAAAGTATTACAGCTGAAGTGCTTCTGTGAACCCAGCGATGGAAAGCATTTATAGGTGGTCTCTACTTTACTGGTGGTCTGTAACTGTTGCTTTTTTTTTTTGGTCCTTTATTTGTGGCATTCAGCTCTGCAGACGCTCAAGTGTTTATATGTAAGTACGCTGTGAAAAGGTATTGGACAATGAAAGCTCTTGAAATTACAGTGTCTTTCAAGGGCAAATTACACACATACAAACTTTTACGGCCTATGCTCGCTATTCATGCTCCGGTTTATGGCAAAATATTACTGTGCACGTCAGAGATTTACACAAACTGTAATTATTTAGGGCCTAATTCCAGCAGGAGAAGGAAAAAATGATTAAAATGAAACGCATCTCATCTATTTTATCATTCATTCTTTAATCTTCTCGCTGCAGTGTTTGCCCCACGCAGTGTCTAAATTGGCTTGGCTGTGATGATGCCCTTTGCAACGCAATCTCTCCAATTTGATGCCTTATCAAATTACTAACCCAGAGGAAATTAATGGTATCATCTATGTCAAGGCATTGATGTAGTTTCACTTAGCCTGAAACACTGAGGTCCTAATTGAAAGATTAGATTCCTTTAGATTTTCTATCCATCTTTACACTAATTACAATTGAAGAGGAAAAGCGGCTGCCCCACACGTCAATTTAACAAATAAAACCAGGTAAAGATTAGAGGGGGGAAAAAAAAGATGTTTCATTCACTCAAAAAAAAAAAAATTCAATAACACATTAATGTAATTGGCTGTAATTGGAGTAGAAGTGCTCTGCAGACAGGCAGAATTTCATTTTCTTAGATATATTTTACTTTAATGAGTTGTAATACATATCTGGACTGCAAACATTGACTAAAACCCGCAGTGCCACTAGGGGGGGTGGTGATGCTTTATGCGCTGCTGGTGAGCACATGGCTTGCTCCGAAAGTACATTCAAGAGTTGTTTCTCATTCACACTCACAAGATGCAGACAGAGGGGAGGAAAAGTAGGGAAAAAATGTGAAAGAAAAAAAATGAAAAAAATTGAGTCACATGACTGCCTGAGTTGCTGCTGCAGCAGCCGGTCTGCCTCGTGTAACACCAGTGTGCAGTCTCTCCCTCAGCCTGTTAATACCATAATCCCCCCCACCGCGATGACCTTCGCCTCCCTGGGCCACTTCCGACACCTCCAGTTCGGCCACCTCTGCCCTTACCCCTCTTCTTCTCGATCACCCAGTGAGTCCCCTCCACCACAACCACCACCATAATTGACTAATGACCCCATATCAATATTTGACTGTGGTCACAGGCTTTCAGTACTGTTGTAATTTAAAGTGGATTAGTGTTCGCCTCAGCACGTTTCTTTTGGCAGCCAGCCAGTGGGACGAGCTTTTGATAACAGGTTCCTTCTTGCGTGAGTGTGTGTTTCCAGAGTATGTGTGTGTGTGGCTGGGAGTGCATGCCTGTCTTGATGTGAACTAAATAAGCTGCCCATTGCCCCACGGGACTTAGAGACACCAAAGCAACTAAAAAAAAAATGCTGCACTGTTTCCTGATGAGAAGATGAGAAAGCATACACACATACACATTTGCGGTCACAGGGTGACTAACTAACTGCCTGAGCCTGTTCCTGAGAAATGTCCCAGCCCAGTTTTTGTTGCTGTCTGACAAAGACACATGAAGACTAAGACTACAGTGAATACCTGCAAAAAGTCAAAAAATAAAAAACATGGAAGACTGATATAAGAATGTTGACAGATCAACAAATCACAAACTCAAGATTTTTTTGTGATTTATTGACGCCTCCAACTTCTTATTTTTTTTACTTTGTACACATAATGTTAGTTATAATCAAACTGAATACAATGGCCTCAAAAGTATTCATACTCCTAAAACTACAGTTGTAAGCATTTATGTATTTCATCTGAGTTTTGTGTGGTGACCAACACCAAGTAGCTTATAATTGTGTAAAAAGCATTTTATTTTCATATTTCATTACAAATAAATCTAAATTGATACTCCAGCTTTAACCAGTGCAATCAGCTGTGGTCAGAAGTCACCTAATTACAAAAGAGTTGGGGAATCTGCTGACTGGACAACTAGTAGCCGTGGAATCCACTAATCTGGTCATAGTGGAAGAGTGGCAAGAGAAAAAGCAATTGCTGAAGGAAGGCCAAGATGAGTTTTTGCAGTTTCCTTAAGGTCAAGTTGGGGGCGATGTGGAAGAAGATGTTCCACACAGATAAGACCAAATTTAAACCTTTTGGCCTATATGAAAAACCCTAATCATGGAGAAACAATACCAATGCTAAACAAGGTGTTGATAACATCATGATGCGGGGATGCTTTTCTTCAGCAGGGACAAAGAAGCTGGTCGATGGGAAGATAGATAGAGCTAAATACAGAAAATTCTAGAAAGAAAACCAGGTAGAGACTGAAAAAGATAGCAAGAGCTACAATAGATTGGGTTTCATACTCCAGTCCTTGAGGGTCAGTGTCCTGCAACTTTTGGACCCGTCAAATGACTCGATCGCCTAGTAATGCACTTGCGTTCTACAGAGTCCCGCCAATGACCAAATTACGTCATTCAGGTCTGTTGACACAGAGACACAATTAAACGTTGAAAGACAGCTGGAGAACTGTGGTTTAGATAAAAGAACGTTAATGTGTTAGAATGGTCCAGTCAAAGTCCAGGACCAAATCCAATGAATAATCTGTGGTAAGACTTGAAAGCTGATGTTCAAGGACGTTTTGTGTCAAATCTGAATGAACCTTAGCTGCTTTGCGAAGAAAAACCGTCAAAGAAATTAATGTGCAAAGCTGAGACCAAAACGGCTGGTAGTTGAAGCAGCAGTAAAAGATGATTATGCAGAGTATTGATTTGCAAAACATTTAGTTAAAACCATACATCAGTTTACTTTCACACAATTAAAAAACAACATTTTTTGTTGGTCTGTCACACAACTTCTTAATATAGTACTTGAAAAAATATGAGAAGTTGAAGGAGTATGAATACTTTTGTCAGAAACTGATTCATTCAACCTCTCAAGTTATGTTAATGAGAGCAAACTTTAACTGAATTCTTACTTGATTTATCTATATTCACTCTATTAAGATTTATGGACTCCTCTTCTCCTGTTTTATGTCTGCGTTGCTGGTCCAGACTTGTCAGGATACACTGTCTGCCTCTCTGCTGCGCTAAACAAACCATCCAGCTGAACTATAGCAGTGCGGAGACACACAGACAAGACAAACAGAGGGAGTAAAAAAAAGGAAAAGAGACTTTGAATCTTACTTTGTATCCTGCACGGTTGCTTTCTGCATGCAGAGCACGCGAGCAGTGTTTATCTCGCTTGCCGGTGGAATGTTTGTGTAACCGAACCTTACGCTGATCAAGTTCAAATCACGGGAAGGATAATTAAAAACATGTTGATCCCTTCAGTCACGGCGAAAGGGGGTAGATTTATTAATGATACTCTTGCGGCAGTGGCGGACTGCGTGCTGCAACTGAAGAGATGGCGACATTGCTGGAAATCATTGGTTAGATTGTCGTTTACCTGCAGGCCCGAGCCGGCATGAGTGGTCTTTCATGTAAATGAATTTGTCTAGAGAATGAGAGAAACGAGAGACAGAGGGAGGAGTGTGAGATTGAATTAATAGCTTCAGGTCATGTGGGGGTACAGGGGGGATAATGATTTCTTCATGGACATAGAGTCAAATGGCCCGGGCATCTTGTTCTGTTCTTTGAAGGAGGAATGAATAAAAGGGTGAAACATTACATGGAACAGGGGCATTTGCTGAATATGTAAATGTATATGCTTTTACAACACAGTCTACATGCCAATAACGCTTTCAAATGACCCACTTTGTATTTACGCGACGCAAATTTTCTCAACACGCCATTAGATCTCATCGATTGAGTTGTGCGCCCATATGTTGAACATAATTTCCTTACAATATCAAAACATTTTGACATGCCAAGGTGAAAACCGGTTGTTTCCGCACTATTTATCTGTCTGCCCAGTCAAAGTTTAGCTGAGTCAAATGCCTGTTCTGCTTCCAATACAAGATATGCCCCTCTAGCATCAACTGTAAAGCTCCCTCAAACAAAGATCCAGGTGTTTCAGAGGCTGCGTCAAAACCTGGAGGTCAATGCCTTTGCGCGTTGTTTTGTGAAGTGAGCCTCTGTGGACACGTGAACATAAAAAGACATACCTCCAACTTCCAACAGCCCATGCCGAAAGAGCCCCATGGGGGTCTGGAAGCAATGGGTGGGGTGGAGGGGGGGTTCTAGTCCAGGGTCTAATGGTGGGAACAGTGCCGAGGTGAATCCGTCTTTTTGTTCATTGTGGATAAAGGGGACTTTTGAGAGGCAGCGTGCGTTTTTGTTCAAGGGAGGGCCATCGAAAGCTGCAGGCCATGCTTGTTCTGAGCTGCGTTGTTTTGGTGCGTGGGGGGTGCAGGAGTTTGGACACGGACAGGGGACAGAGTTACTCGCTCCAGGGAGAGAAATATGCTGCTGCAAGAATGTTGGAAGCAGGACAGCGTATCATCTGTCTGAGAGAGAGAAAGAAGTGAGGGAGAGTAAGATGGGGCAATAGAAAGAAACAGATGGACCGGGGGTAGAAAGTGAGACAGAGAAGGAAAGGTGTGAAGGTGCTTTATGGGGTACTTAGTGGCTCATGTATCCAGGCTACTGTCATCTCAAGACATCCATTGTGACGTCTGCGGCTGAATAATCTTGATTTTTACCTTCGAGATTATCCGGAAATGTTTCAATTTTTAACTACTAAAATAACTGAGTAAGTCACTCCACATCTCTGTGACAAGCATTTGTTATTCAGCATGACCGAGAGATTGCTTCAGGCAGCCGGCAGTGAACTCTCCATGCTCTCTGACCTGTCTGACCCGTCCAACAGTTCCACTTCCACAGAGCAGCTCTGATTGATGGGCCTTCAGGAACTCTAGATTACTCCTTGTCTCCTGGGTAGAGGGTGAACAGGAATTTGGCCATTTCTACCTGACACCTAATCATTGCAAAAGATCTGAAGGAGACTGTGGTTCATTGTTGCCCTCTGAGCCAATACAATGATTTTAAAAGAGTCTCAGATGTACTTAGCAGTTTGTTTTTGTAATTAATTTCATTTATATTTTTTATGTGGTTTGGATTTTAGGAAGCCTATTTCATCTGAAACTACTGCTTGAGAAACATTGGCAAGTCCACACTTTTAACAGCCATGAGCAAGTTTCAGGCTTAATTCTGGCTGCATGTCAAACCACTCTTCCTGGCTGAACTTGGCTCTTTTTCATGTCATGGGCCCAAGCATTAAATTTATTCCACGTATTATCCACAAGGTGGATGTTAAGACTTTAGGGAGGCCATTTAAGAAGCGTAATGTAAATCATTCAAAACTAAATCTGATGCGTGTCTTTGAATCTCTGTCCCACTAGCAGCCCCAACTGTGTCCAAGTTCCAACATCTTCCAACATCTTACCATCTAATGAAAAGAATTTAGTAACGAAGGTCAAGCACAATTCAGAAACTGATGGAAAACTGGAGTCACAGTCCACAATGATGCAAGCTTTACATCCCTGTGGCCTGATATGGCAGCAAACAAAAATTGAGCCCTCCGCCACCAAAACATCAGCATGATCAGTGTTAATTTGCAGCTATGGCAACCCAAATGGCTGCTGGAGAAAAGTCTTGTCTGACAAGCCAACAATCAAGCTGAAGAACATTGGATCAACATCATATAGAAGATAGAGTGTTTTGTACAAACTCAACAAAACTGTTTTTGAAGTGAGTTAATGGTAAACTTGTAAACAGGAAATGACCTCGACCCTTTAGCTTAAAAGCTGGTTCCTTGGCAGGAAACCAACAAATATAACTGAACTCTGCCAATTCTGCCAAACAGAGCAAACAAATATTCATCCAGAATGATGGCGGGTCCATGTTGATGACTACAAAAAGTATCTGCCTTCTCTACAATTCTTTATAAGACATTTAGTGCAATAATAATTGGTACGAATGTTTACATTAGGGTCTGTAAGTGTATTTTTTACACTGAGTGAATTAGAGAACATGTACAATTCATGAGTTTTTCATACAAAGCCCATAAATTATTATATTTACGTCAATGATGAGCTTATGTACATGACTGACCTTAACTGTTTTCTAGTATTTCATACAATTATGAAGCAATTTGTTAAGAGTTTATTGTGGAAATCAAGAAGTAAACTACATGACTTATTTCATCATCACATGTTTAACTTGCACCTGCACTAGATGAAAGACATGAGAGCCTTGCACTGGCGTAGCTGTTAAATGACCCAGTGGGGATTTTTCTTTGGTCTTAACTTTTCAATTGATTGTCAAGCTTCTAAGCTCTTGAAGCATCTATTAATTTGTAAAGGAGCACTGGTCTCTTCCACAGCTCATTGTAATTGATGAGATCACATGGCTTTTAGAAAAGGCAGAGCCAGACAGGTGCCTTAGAAGTAAGTGGTGAGATGCCCGTAAAGCCGTCTGTCCTGTCAAAACAGGTTCTAATGTGTTTAAAAATAGGGTACACATGTTGTGGGACATGTACATAGTGAACAAGATGTTATGGAAGACTTTGCTTTAAGGTTAAAAAATGAGCTTAATCCATGTTTGAACACTTTGCAACATTAACATCTCCAAAATCTGTCTCTCCTCATCTTACAATGCAGCATATCATGGTTTAATGTAATGTTACACGGCCAATTAACACATCAATGCTCAGTCAGCCACAGAACTCGGAGGTCAGAAGTCTTGGTCTGTGTTGCGTGAGGCTCAGTAAGACAAAAGCAGAGGCAGTCCTGCAGAAAATCTATTTGTTGTGTTTATAAGTCAGTCAGAAAAAAACAGAAACGTCATTATATAATAGACCTATAGTACAGATAAAAGGAGCAGACGAGTATAGGCTTCTTGAAGTCATTGGTGATCCTTTTAATACTCCAATGCGTTCTTGCTGGGTAAATCTTCCTTCGAAGGACATAAAAATGCACACAGTCATCTGTAAAAGGCAAATTAACACTAATAACAGCTTTGATTTGAGCTCTAATTGCCGGAATCCATAAAGCATCCTCCCAGATGACATCATGTGAAGGCTGTCAAGTATCCGAGATGCATGAAAGAGATTCAGAAAGAGCTAATAACCGCTGACAAAGTATATAAAATGATTGAATGACTCCCCCGTGGACGAAGCTGCTGTGTGGATAAGCTTGGACATGCAGTGAACGAGGAATATTGATGTCCGAGTATTTTGTTGCGCACTGAAACATACATGTAGCTTTTCAAAAACAACTCTCCCATTCTTGCCTGCATGACCCTCTGTTAACATGGCCATGAGTTACATTACAGGGGTCGCCTAAGAAAATTATTTGAATTCACCTTCCCCACCCCCCAACGTATGATTATTTATCACATGTAAAATAGGCTGGGACACGGTGATGTATGTTATCGGCAGTGACAATGATAAGCAGGACAATAATTACTCAAAGCCCAGCTCATCCATCACAGTCACTTATCACTTAAACAATCAGGCATTAAACAGAGAAAGGCATGGAGACGAGAGGAAAGATGCAGGACTGGGATTGTTGCCCCATACCTCTGTCAAAGCACATCCAGCCCTGTTGCTTTTACACACACCGTGTCATGGGGGCTTTCGGTGGGTCACTGTGCAGTGCTTCCACAGATGTGAAGGAATTATGCTCCAGTTTCAAGAGATAATCCATGAGAAAGAAATGCACTTATTGACTAGGGTTTTTATCTGATGAAAAGTCATGGGAACTAATCAAATAAGTGTGACTTAAAAAGAAAAAATAGGGAGTTTTTAAACTGCCCCTCCCAAAAAAAAAAAAACAAACAAAAATCTATCTACCAGATAACACATAAACTTCCAACAAGGCAATGGCTCTTTTAACACCACAGGAAAGAAAAAAAAAAGTTCCATTATATATTGAAAACAGCTGAAAGTCCTTTAAATGAGATGCTTGAGAAAATTCAGACTGACTCATATTTGCAGAGAGTAGTGCAACCTATTGCCTCCCTAAGATCTCAATTGGGTTCAGGTCAGGTCTGTTTGATGGCCAATGAGACACAGTAACGCCATGGTTACTGAACCAGCTTTTGGTACCTTTGAGTACCAAAAAGCTCAACCAGTCCTACTGTTTTATTGGAAAAAAGTAGGACTCATAAAGTTCTCTAAAACATCCTGGTTGAAGGCTAAGTTGACTGTGTACTTCAGAAAACCCAGTAGTCCAACTTTTTCTACAATTTACTATTTTTCCTAGATGTACCTATGTACGATAAAACAGACCTTGCAAAATTTCGAATGAAGTTCTATTAATTTTTAAGTAATACACATTTATTTCCTATGAAGTGCTTTATAAATAAAGTTGGTATGGTGTGATACGAGCGACAAATTATGACTTTCTTTGTTATAAATCCAGATTACCGTATTTAGTCTTTGAGTGTGACGCTAACAAATAATCAGTCAAGAGGCAAAACCAAAAGTGGACTTCTATTGCCCTAATCAGAAAAAAACACCATAGCTGTTACATAAATATAAGCTTCTGATTTTTTAAGCTATTCCACTACTTGCATTGGGTTTTCTTTTACAAAGATTATCATTTACATGGGAATAGATGACTGGAGGCAGAGAATAGAACATGTAGTGTTTATATATTAACTGGTAAAAAATGAAGGCAATGCAAAAATGTTATGAAACAGAGTTCACTTAAATCATTATTATATTTTTTTATTTCTCTGCATTCAATGGCAAGATGTTAGGTTTTCAGTAAGGATTTCAAACAGAAAGCTTATTGATGGTGCAAAGTCACCAAGTACCTTTATAAATAATTATCACTTTCTGTGTAAATAGTTGTTCAACATCAACACAAAAGTTTAATAAAACAGCTTTTTGCATATATTGTAAAAATGGTTTTGAGCTTGGAGATTATTTCAGATGGGAGAGACTTTGGTCTCAATCTGACTAGCCATTCAAGCTTGGCAACCAATAATTTGGATTTATATTAAATATACCAGGAGAAATCTTTTTATAATAGGTTAGATATTAACTTCTTATAGCATTTGAACAGAAACTTTTTATATAAATTGTGACTTGCCCTTTATTTTGGCAAGACAAAACTTTAAATTAATTTAAATAAAGCTACTGCAACCTACAAGTAAATGCTAAACTTTCTCATCATACCTGCATCCTAACACACTTTTATCAAAATGACCCTTTATTAATTGGATTTTTACTTTATGCATGTACTTTTTGGTTCCTGTGTGTATGCGGTGCATTGCCTCAACATGTCACTGATCATGAACTTGAACCCCAAAGCCCACGGCCACAGAGCGGAGATAGAAACTGGAGACTGCACAGCTTGAGTGACAGAAAGAGTGAGCTTCCCTAGCAGCAAAAGGTCAGAGGTTACCTAAATACTCAGAGAGCCCCCTGGGCTGGGTTGATCCACTCTGGGGTAATGAGGTTGACACCTCCTGGGACTTGTAACCCTTCAACCCCGGACCATCGATGTATTGGCCTGTTGGGAGAAAAGAGGACATTTATCCAAAGAGGCAAGCAGAACTGCAGTAAGGCAGAGACACAAGGTATCTGACCTTTTGCCCAGCGCCGTGAAATATAAGACTAAACACCATCGGCTTAACATATCGTTTACAGTAAAAAGCCGAGAGACTGAATGACCTAATGGAGAGAATGTGGTGAAAAAACTGCAGGAAAAAAAAGGAGCGAAGAGCAAACATCTGCTTCATTCAAGTAAAAAAATAAATAAAATAAATGCACTTTCCAGCAGAGTTTTATTCCCTTGTTTATTGCTGAAGGATTGTGAATAAGTTTCCTTTGAACATGATGGATCATTAAAGTAATGGTGTACTGTGGTTTTGTTCTTTTTCTGCTTAGATGTTTCTTCTTTTTAATACAAATTTCTATCTGTGTCTTTGTCTCTCCTGAGAGCCGCTTTTGCTCTACTTACCAGGAAACACTTTCTAGATATGCAAATGTATTGAAACAAGAAAGAGTGAAAAAAGTGAGTATGTGTGCGTGGGAGAGAGAAGGAGGCATATTGTTGGATTTGTTTTAACACTGAGAAATCAGAGACAACTATGTGTCTCAAGGCAACATGTGTGTCTCTTGGAACATACATGATATTTTTTTGGATTTGTGTGCGTACTTACATTAAATCTGAACTGGTAAATTTAGTTTGTAGGGTTTTTCAGTAGGTTTAAGCTGCAACTTTATTCATTTTTATATGTTAGACTACAATATGTGTTTAATCCTTAATAAAATTTCAGTCTGTATTTTATACAGGACACATAATAAAACCAAAAGTTAATGCAACAATTTAGAAACGTATCCATGAACCGTTTCACTTTTTTTTCTAATGTCTAAAATAGAGCTTCACAAAGTAGTGCATGATTATGAGTAGAAAAATAGGAACATATCTTAAACATTTAACAATTAACAATTTTGTAATGCAATATGCCATATATAATCCTGAAAAGACTACGCAAAAGATTAAAGATCTGGTGATGGCAGAATTATGCCAAAAAGGGAAACTTTATTTGGGGACAAAAAAAGACTGTTTGTGCTTGAGAGGTAAATGAATGGAGTGAAATTCAGGACAATCCTGGAAGAAAATCTTTTGGAAGTTACAAAGGACTATATACAAATATATTTGTGTGTTAAAAAGGCCTAGTTGAACTCCAGCTGAAATTCTGCGGGTGACTTAAAACAGTTAGGTTCACAGACACGTTCTGTCCCATGACTTATCTTGGGTTCGTTTACAAGAGGATTGGGGACCAGTTTTAGTCTTTAGGTGCGCAGCGCTAGCAAATATATGAAAGACGCTTATTATTTATTTAATAAACAAAAACCTCAGAGACATGGAAGTTTGTGGTTGCAATCTGACACAATGTGAAAAAACTCAAATGTCGTGGACGATTTCGCAAAGTGGTGTATAATTATTGACAGGAAATCAAATCCGTTTCCTCCAAACACGTTTATAGACAGATGGACACAACATGTTTGAAAGGAGCAACCATCCCCCAGAAAGGTCTTTGTGAGCTCAGAACCAGTATGTTTCTTCACGGCAAAAGCAAACAGCAATCATTAATTTGAGCTTGCGCATCAGCGTAGCAGCTTTCTGAGACCTCACCTTAATGACCCGTGTCAGAAAGTCAATAACGAGACATACGCCGTTCTTCACTGGAGGCCCGGCACACCACTTTAGCAGCCAATTTCCTTCACAGTCATTAGCTAACTGCTAAATCACAACTCAGGCACGGCTAAATAGCAGAGCCTGATTAAAGCACAAAAGCAGGTGATTAGAAATTACAGGAAACATGTTGTATTTTTTTACGCAAACTCGTTCCGAGTGGAAAGTGAGCATATGTTCGAAAATGAGCCTGTAAAGTGATTTTGGATTTCTCCCACCACCCCTCAACAGCGCTGGCAGCGAGTGTCATTCAAGATGTGGCCTTTCCACACTCATAAAGAACACATAAAACACACATTGTGCACTCGTTAAGTACTTACAGAGGTGAGATTTATGTGCCGAGGTCTGGTTTTCCAAATAGAGACCGGCACTGTCTATTGAAATGCCTGTGATATATTTAAAAAGCGCTCCGGCATGAATGCCAATATGATTGCGTAAAACAGGGGAATTATGTTTCCTTTGACAAAGGAGAGTATGAATGAAGAGGGTCCCAAAGCAGAATCTTGTTCAGGCAATTACAGTGGATATAAAGTCTACACACCCCATGTAAAGAGCCTTGTTGTTGTGATGCAGAAAAAAGAAACCAAAATAGATGATAGCAAATCTTTTTCCAACTTTACTGTCAAATATACAATATACATGTCAACTATAACAGAAAAAAAAAAAAAATTGGGAAGAACAAACTCATACTTTTGATTCAGTTCTAGGACACTTGATAATATCCAGCAACCCTCACCTAATCAGCCTTTCAAATGTTCTCCTAATCCCTCATATTGGGAAGAGATCTCTTGTCCATAGTGCCCATCTAACATCTGTGACATTCTAGTTCAGCACTCCAACTGAGCCATTCCAAAGTTAAAATTTTCTTCTAGAAAAGCTATTCTTTTGTTGTTTTGGATGTATCCTTGGTCTTACTACGACTCTAGAAAATAAAATAACTTCTTGTTCAGCTTCCCAGCAAACATTAGAGGGTTTTGGGTCAAAATGGACTAGCATTTAGAATATCTAGCACTGTGATTAATCACAATTTATCACTAAAGTTGTGGTTCTTACAGGAATGGAGCCCCGGGCAAGCTTCTCCTTCTGCTGCACTCCAGTCAATTACAATGCAAGAAATGTTTTTTTGTTTGTTTGTTTTTTGTATTACAGCAACTAAGGGAAACTTACTTATCTACTCATGCATGCAAGCAGAAGCAACCTTGTTCAGGGGACAACTGACAGATAGTTCATGCAACTTTTAATGTGTCTTTTAACACATGTCTTCTTGTGGCTCATTTTTGTGCCCTTCATACAATATCATGTTGACCTATTGTGACCTTTTTACAGGCTGTGGTTAAATCATGCAATTGAGGAACATGTTAAGAAAATCCTAACAGGATGGCTCAACTTTATTTATTGTTCACCGATTTACAACAACTGGGGGCTTCAAAGAAGACTGAATACTGGGAATTAATCAATACATGCTTTAACACGGGATTAGTATCAGAGTGTGTACTCTTGTCACAGTTATTTCAGCTTATTTTATCAAATTTTCCTCCTTAGTAGATTAGCTCATTAATGGTGTCAATTTTTTCAGAAATTATTTTGAAACATCACAAAAACCTGGCATTTTAACAAGGGCTCGAAGCCTCGGTTTTTAACTTGTTACAGAACAAATATGAAATGGGTAGCATGGGTTTCATTCATTGATGTTGTGTGGAGTGACTAACAACTGGCAGTCTAAGACTGAAGACGAAAAAAAAAGGTTGTGAGCAGAGAGTTCAGCAAAAAGTGGGCAAGTGTCAATGTGGCTAATAGCCGTTTCAAAACAACTTCAATCTTAAACAGTTCATAAGAATACAACAGATGATTTACATGTTTTAACCTACCTCCATCTGGTTACTGCAACCCCACAGAATCCCATTATAAGAAAGTCAAGCCACCCCTTTAAAACACTTCAAGGCATGCACCCAAGAAAAAGCCAACAGGAATCCAATGCGAGTCCAAAAAACAGGTACTGGCATGACAAAAACCAAACAGAAGGTGAGGAAAACCCATACAACAGAAACTAGGCAGTATATACACAACAGGAGCTAATAATAATGAACAGGTGTGTGATTCATGAAGATCAGACGAATGACAAGTGAGACAGACTTCAACCAGAGAGTTGTAAAAACTAAAAGTGAAAGAGACGTAACAAAACCTTAGCTTTACTTGGAAAAAAAATAAAAATAACAGTTGAATTTAGGGGTACACAAACAAATCAAGGTTCTGCACAACAAGAAAAAGTATCCTTCAATGTTTTCTACTGTTACCTGGCAACCTTGGACGGGCTGAGGGTAATGTGGTAATTTTGTCATCTCAACGTGACGCTGCAATGTAGAAAAGAAGAGACACACATATTTAGCATCCATTAGCATTTAACAGGAAGGTTTATTCTTCTTCTGTGTAATGCACATGCTCCATTTACAATACTTCATATGCAATACTTCAGGTATCACTGAGTAACTGCAATAGATAGCCCTTTGACTGAGTGCAATACCAATGGTTATAATATCCCTTTAAACCAAACGAGAATTCTTTTAACATGCTCCGTTTCACATTATGAATTTTATCAAATAAAATCTATTCATAGATGGCTTGTAATTCTCTAAACCATAATAGTTTTTACGTTAGTGCTTTAACTCAAATTCCTCGTCCCTTTTTCTCAGACCTTTTGTATTTACAACTAACAAAAAAATATATAGCTATATGAATTGGCTTTTAACCATTCATATGTATGAATGGTTAAAATTGTAAAAGTGAGTAGCCTTTACAATTTTTATTCCGTACAAATGAAATATACTTTAATATTTAAGCATTTTAGCTTTTAATTGTATCGACTGTTTTAACAGAACAACAATATTTCAACTCTTACACAAAAACTGAAAAAGGTGTAAAGCTCCTTTAATGCTGTGTCACTTTACTAAGCTTCACACACAGGCAGCCATTAATGATAGTGGCTTCTGCAATAACCCACAAAAAAGTCAATTTTACAAAAAAAACAACGTCTTTTGTGTGAGAACCGTTCGAAGAAGTGCAAAGTGCAATAAGTTCAAAATGAATTCAGGAGTCCTGTCTCAACTAGCTCAACAGGCGTACAAAGTCCGATAGCATTAGCATTAATTAGCCTACAGAAATATATGTCGTTTTCTATACAATACTACTCAGAAACTGTATAACGTGGCTTACTAGTTGACCATGGATTCAATAATCTCTTCAACTCTTAAAGGGAACCAATATATATGCATCAAAAAGCATTTTTACTGACCTGTGATACAGGAAAGATGACAATAGCTTCCGTTAGCACAGGTTTCTTCTTCTTCTGTGTGCCCAACCTTCTCTTCCCACCAATGCGACAGGCGCCTCCTAGCTGTTGTATGTGGAATTGTACTGAAAAATAAATTAAAAAAACACTAAAGAACTTATTACAACGAGAACTTAAGGATAGAAAATACAAAATGGTGTTGGGGTGCTTACTTTTGTACTAAGTGTTTTTATTACTTATAATATGGATCTAAAGTCAAATAAGTTGGACAAGTGTAGTTTTAAGACAATAAGATACAAGTTAATTAAATAATACAAAGCACTACAGTTAAAAAAATATATTGTAAAAAGTTAAATATTCAAATTTAACATCAAGTGAGGGCTTGTTTCAACTTAATTTTTATAAATTTGAAAACAAAAATTAAATTAAATGTTGAACACTTGCCACCATGACGTGGTTTCACCAATGTCTGTATATCAAGACATACATCCAGCAAAGACGCTCCGCTGTTACCATTGGTCACCAGGCAACCAAATGTTTTTCACTTTGCTGTTTAAGAGCAAGCAGTGTGATTTCACTCTCCTCCATTCCTGTATTGCTTTAGACATTATCCCCCATTTATTCATTTTTTGACACAAGCAAGGGATGAAAACAGGATCAAGTGTGACAAAGGTATTCTTGGTTGGATGAATGTGCCAAACTAGGACTTTTGTCCTGCAAAAGTTAAGTTTAAGAACTGTACTGTGACAATTTAATATGTCATATGCTTATAGTCCTGGAGTTATAAAATAATAAAGAATGTTCATTTGTTCCATTGGCATAAATTTGGAGGAAAAATAAAGAGAAATGAAGAGAACTGCTTGATGAGCAGTCAAATGAAAGATTTTAGTATGATTTTTTTTATTGTTGTTTATGCCAATTTTTAGACTAACTGAGTTAAAATCATTTGACAGCAAAGATGAGCTTCAGGTTTCTATTCTACTTCCAATTTCTCTCAGTTATAGTTCATTTTTAAAGAAATTGATTTGACTTTTTTGAAGTGAAGTTTTGTGGCGTATTATGAATAATAGTCCCATCACCTGTAGTAAACAGACGTCATATCCCAGTGATAAGACCCTTTCTCATTGATTTTACAAATATAAAACAACTCTAGTGGACAATGTTCATATCCTTGGGATACACTATATCAAGAGATAAACTACTGACTAAGAACTAATCAGTGTCTTTGATTGATTGTAATTGGTACGTCCACTCCACTCTAAATCCACTAAAAGCAGAGTGAAATTTTCAAACAAGCTGTTAATTGTGACATTATATGGAAGAGTGTACGCACCTGTGACTTTCGAGGTCTCATTGAAGTTTGGAAAGTAATAATTTCACATTGATGATCATCAGTTGATTGCCAATTGATACAGGCAGTAGCCCCTACACCAGTAAATCTGCAGAGAAACCAAGGCTGCACAACATAGCTGCAATATTTTCTCATTGCAATGTCAAGATGTGCAACACTGACGCTGCAAAAGAGTGTTTGCAATGCAAAATATGTTGCTTAAAACATGAGGAATTCACCTTTTGCATACCAATAGGATATTCAGCCTGTTGGATGGAGACTCATAGCAATAGATTACAGTATCAATGACTAAGTTACGAAAGGTTGACAACCGTGATCACAGGAATGGTAGGAGAAGGAGGACTGATGAAGGGACCGCTCAAAACTCTCCGCATCTCATGATTTATTATATCAGGTAGGCCTAAAAGTAGCACACATGTTGTTTGGCTCAGAAGCTTGCAGATCTGCTAATTCACCACAACAAATGCACTAATTAAAGATTTCTCTGATTGTGCAGCACCAAAAACACAAAATGCATCTCGAAATTCTTCCTTCGGAGATCACAAGTTATCGCCTCACCTTTAGCTTATCAAAGTGATGAAGTCCCTCTTCAAGGGAAGGCGTCACACTTGACGCTAATGTGTCTTTAATGCAGCCGGTTACACCCGCAGACGTTAGAATCAAAACATTTAAGCAGACCTGCTCACCGGAGGCAGAAGCGAACCTTGTAAAAATGAATTATTGATGGCATACGAGGCTCCTTTCTGACTGGGAACAATGTAGCCGGCACATCTGAGCTCTTTAAAATCAAGGTCTCTCCGCTCGCTTTCATGTTCTGACGAGAGCTCAGCCTCCAAGCCACAAGACATTCCTTGATTAACCGGTGATGTCCAAGTCTCTTTCTCGGAGGCACCGCAGTCCTGTCGGGACAGAGCACGTTATTGTTGGGATACCTGCATAGCTGCATGATTGGTGTCAAATAAACATGGTACTAAAGCTGCAGTGCTAGAGGTCTTTTTACCTGTAATTATTGCATGGCTAGCTTTCTACTGTGGGACGGCTGCCAGCTTGCTTTGGCTTTTATGGGGCTTCTGGTCTTTTCTTGTGGTTGTCATGCTGCAATTAAAACCGTCTCCAATCGCTGGGTGGCAAAAGGCACTGAGACAGACTCTTGTCTCTCTCTCACACAGACACACATACAATGTGCATGTGTACGAATGCGCACACACGCAAACACACTGTGGAGTCTCTGGCTGGAGGCAATGGGAAAGCGTATGATATAGGAAAAACATAGTTAATTACATTTGACAGGTATCTATTAAAGTGCATTCTTAGACCTTAGAGGCCTTCACACATCTAATGGAAACACACACTCAACTGCTGCCCATGAATAATAGGGCTTCCAAGCCAAAAGCTTTTGGGTTCCCCCCTGCCTTATCTCACCAACATCAAGCATCTGTCAGCGAATAGACAAATCATCACTAATCAAATTTACAAAAGTATCAACCAAGGTCTTAAGCTGGTATTCAGGTGCTTTTTAATTAGTTATTCAGGGATTCTTTTCACTTTTGAGTTAACACACACTTGAATCCCTCATGAGAAGGAGCAAAAGCTCTCCTGTTTAGTACAGACAATAGTGGTGTGATTATAATCACGCCACTTTTCCTCCTGATTGTGCCATCAAAGGGAAGATGTATGGACTGCAGAAATGTCGGAGCTGTGATCTGCAGGGGAAACGTCCACATGCAAGGAAAGGTGTACCTATGCATTAAGGTGGACATAGTTTCTGGCTTTTTCTCTCTTCATGCTCTGATCATTTGTCTGTTGATATTTGTGTCCAGTCTATGCTGTTATTTCATCTAATCTTTGAGAGACTTCAGATATTACTGAAATCTGTCAGTAATCTTTGAAATCACATTTGGATAACTGATAAAAAAAAAAAAAACTCTGGAAAACAACACAGGAGGCTAAATGGAATTAAACACTAGACAAATAATGACTATGTAAATCCAGAGTGTGCAACTATGATGGATACAATCATAATTACTGGTATAATATTGTTACTTAGTAGATAAATCTTACATTGCTGTTTTTAAAAATTTAAACTTTCGTTTCAATACATTTAGTAGAAATAAATGCACTTAACAAAATTACAGGTACCACAGTAAATGTTCCTCCTGACAATTTCTCTAAATTAAATATAACTACACCATTTCTATAATTTTACCATTGCTGTTTAAGTTCACCAGTCTTCTTAGGAAGATTTAAACAGTGTTACATAATTTCCTGTTTCCCCTTAGGAATATTAGGTAACACAGAAACCAATTTTCTCCAGGTCACGCTACAGAATGGAGATGACAGAGAACATGTTAGTCAAGTAACAAGGAAACAGCTACCAGACTAAATATGTCCATAAAATCAGGCCAGTAAATATATATTATGAACGTATCTCTCTTAAATAAAGGAGAAGGAGGCACTGTGTGGCTCAGTGGTACAGCAAAAGCTGTATACAAAGATTACAGTCCTCAACACACCAGTTCAATTCCTGACCCTGGTGATTTGGTGCCTTTCTTCACCTTTTCTTTCTCTGCCATTCTTCTTGCCTAGCTACTGTTGAGTAAAAGTCACTAAAGTCACAAAAAATCTGAGGAAAAGGAATAAAAACCCCTGCTATGAATACCATTACAACTGAGTGAGTTAGGTAGAACATAAACATTAGTGCTATTGCAGAAGATATAAAACTCCTGGAATAAAGTCTGAATTTTAGGTTTACATTTGATGTTTATATTGATATTTATGCTGCTGGACTTTTGCCTAAGGTTATAAATTTGATTATACGTACAGAGTGCCATCTCTATTACTTGTCAGTAATTGTTCCAAGCCTTAGGTTTCATGTGGAAATTGGATTCACAAAGTCTGGAAAGTCCTGCTGATATGCTTGCTGTTAGTAATATAAAAAAATAGACAGTTTTAAGTATTTTTCAGAAGAATAGCATATGTTTGAATCACGTAAATGAAACATAAATTGGTTAAGGGGAAAATTGCAGAAAATAAAGAAGGTGCTAGAGCCTAGCTTGCTTTTCTAGGTGCAAGCTAGGCTACTTGTTTGTCCTGGCTCAACTGCCAGGACAAAGAATGCAAAGAAGCAGGTTTAAATAGAAAAATATATATATTTATTTTGACTATTGATGAATAGAAAACCTCAAAGAAAATCAATACGACATGAAAGACAGTGAATACATAATGTTTGTGTACATTTGTGCTCACTGAGAATCCTTGGTCAGGTTCTGCTGCGTGGCCTAAATAGGTTACAGTTGTTTGAAAAACTCAAAATTAGCTAAATCAAGGGGCCAAATTTCTAACGACCTGCTTCAACAGTAAAGCATGGAGAGACACAGGTAGAGGTCTGATAAGATTTTGACTACCAAGACTAAAGAATTTCTTGACATTTTTTCATTTACATCTTTTAGCCAAAGCCAATAATTTCAGTGAGCCCACTATGAACACTGTGATCTAACATTAACAAGGCATCAGTCAGGAGAAAAGTACTAAACTTCTCAAAATTATAGTTACAATCCCAGAAAAAAAATGGTTTCACCAGCAGGAAATCACAATTTGGCAATTCTCCAGTCAAAACTCATAACTCACAGAAGTTTGGTGGGAAAGTGAACAAAATATTTTTGCAAGACAGAGAGAGCAGATATTACTAAGCCAAAATGTGGGATGCTGACAGGTTCTCGCCAAAAATGACTGAAACTGAATCAAAAAGTGACTGGGCAAAGTTTTAATTTAAGGAGGTCCACACTGATGACACCATGTTGACACAGATTTGTACTCATCTTCCATGCGATTGTACAAACTAAATCCCACATTTTGGAGGAAATTAAATGTTAATATAAATGATAATGGTTTAATTTTTCAGGAGACATATTTATAGCTACTGCGCTCTACATTAGGCATTCATGTATGCATGGTTTGGTATGAAAAGAATTCCCTTGCATCAGACGAATGTCTTTGGGGTTAATCATTAACGGTAAAACCCAGGAATCGTGTAGTAGTGACCATTTTTTTCCACCTTGACTTAATCTACTCAGAGTAACTATTTTATGCTAAATGTCTCCATTTAAGTAAAGCCCCAGTACCGGTGTGGGAATTTCCTCCCTGAACTGATCGGCGACATTGTTTCAGCCTTTTTTCCACACTGTTTCTGAGTTTTATTTTCATAAAACATCCCCTCCCACAGCTCCAGGTTTCTCCCTGTCCAATCTCCTATCATTATGAGGGCTAAAGGATCACACACAAAGCCAGGAAAAGATTATGATGATAGTTTTGCTGCCTGCCCCCCTTTGTCCGCATTCCTCTGAAATGAAAGGCGGTGAAAATTACCCGAGGGTTTGATGCTTCGAGTCTTTTGACATCTACCTGGAGGTGCAGGTCTGGTCTTCGTAGATGTAGGGGGTTTCTTCTTTGTTGTCACTGTCCAAGTACAAAAAAAAAAGGCCTGGAAAAACAGGGACTGCCCAGTCCCTTAATGAAGTCGCACATATTTATAAGCCGTTTATTGGCACAGAGAACTGTTCCTCCTGTACTCGCCAGCATTTTGCAGAACAACCGACAAGTGCTCCAAGTGTTAGTTACAGTCACGGACAGCTAGTCAGGATTCACTCTAAGTACCACAGCAGGTCAGGGGGAAAAGCAGCGTGTAGGTATTTAAATAGGCCATACATCAAAACATTTTAGAGTGACATGTGTGTGTGTGGAAAGTGCTAATACTCCCCCCGAGCTGATTCCATCCAACCTCCTGCCAATGTCAGAATCCAGCTGAATTTGCTTTCCAAGATGTTCTTCTGAGGTGAAAGCCAGCAGTCAGTTGTAGCTCCGCTGGTAGCCGTTTCCGACGCTTTGGTAGTGTAGCATCAAAGTCGCGGGGCACACATATATTCCGCAGGATTAGAGCGGCGTAAAAGGACAGCCCCAGCCCATTCACTGTTGGCACGGCCGCCACAGCCTCGGCACAAGTGAGTTTTTAATGCATTCCATTTAACTTTAATTACTCCAATCTCTGCGAGGGCACACAGGAAGAAAAGGCCCGGGCGTTTGTGCCGAGCAGATTACCCCACTGCCCTGCCAAGTCCGCGGCGCGCTGCATCCTAAGATAGAATTCAAATTCAAATGTGGGCTAAAGAAAGTGCAGCTGTCACCCCTCTGGCCTGCGAAGCCCCAGCCGGATCAAAGATGAGCTGTCCTCCTCCCCTGCCCGTGTAAAAATGAGCTGTCCTGGCCGTGCCAGTGTCTCGTCCCCCTGGGGCACCTAATCCTCCTCTCCTGACTCCACACTGACAGTCTGAATAAAGGCATTAAACCCCGCAAAATAATTACCAATTAAAACGGATGGAGAAGTCATCAGGTAGTGACTGGGGTGTTGTGGGGGGGAGGAGGGTTGCAGGCAGAGGGTGAGGAGAGGGATGGAGCTGTGGTGGGTTCCTTTCCTTCCTGCCAAGAACAACCTGTATTCCTCCTTTATGGGTTATGCCTTTGCAGTTCTGGATGAGTGAGTGACCTTACAGAGTCGTATCAGACCGGGAACAGATTTCTCAAAGCTTTGAGGATGTCAAGGAAAATGTTTGTGAGGCATCCCAACGGAGCCAAAGCTAGAAGTAAGTGTATAAGTTTTTTTTTTTAAGCTGCTTTATGTAGGAGTAGTTGTCTTATCTGGTGCTATTCCATCTGGGCAACTTCTGCACACGCTTGGGATATTGTGAAATTGTAGACATCAGTGAGTATTTGTTCGCAGGTCTCAGGAAGTCTATGGAAGTGTGGGGCAGGTACAAAGTGGGTGTGCATTCGGGAGTGAAGTCCACTGCGCTGTGAATGAGCATGTGTGTGCTCGTACCTGTTGTCGGGTGTTATGGGGGTGTTTGCAGACTAGCGTGCCATGAGGCCCGAGGCACTAATCCACCAGCGCCGCGCTGCCGAATCCAGGTAAAGTGATCCTAAAGCCTTCTTACCTCTCTCCCTCCCCTGTTCTCCTTGCTCCCCTTTGAGCTCCGACTATTAGCAGTGGCAGAGATCAGACTAGAGAATATCCACTCAACAGACCAGTCTGGACCACGACCCACAGTTTGACAACTTAATCTCGTCTTTGACGGGAGGCAAAAGACAATAAAATAAAAATAACAGAGCGTATATGCGCAACAAAGGGGATTCAGACTTGACCGAGTTCCTTAGAGACGCCTACCATCGGTATGTGAGATGGACTGTATTCCTCTCCTTTATGTAACCTCAGAGCTGTGATTATTTTGGGGCCATCTTCAGGTTACAGCCAACATTTTCTAATAAAACACATAAAGTAAACATAGATTTATGTTTATTTTATCTTTCTCCTTATAAGATATACATATATCTTGAGTGTTTATTCGCCAGGCTACACAACTGCTCATCCACCATTTTCCATTCTCTACAGTTGATTGATTTCTCTCACTTTTTAAGCATTTGTTGTTTAATCTGTTTGCTTTTGATTTCAAACTTTACATGATTTCATTATGTTATATATGTCTTTTAACCCCTGTGAAGCACTTAGTGATACACTTGAGTGATCAGACTGGCCGCATATTTAGAGCCGTTGTCCTGCTGAAGGTAAACAACCAAAAAAACGTTCACGACTTTTTCATATTCTAACAGGAGGCCCTGTATTTAGCTCCATCCATCTTCTGGTCAACTCCAACTAGCTTCCCAATCTCTGCTATAAAAAAAAAAAAAAGAGTTGTCCCACAGCATGATAACTCCAACATCATGTTTCACCACCCATATGGTGTTTTCAGGGAAATTTGCAGTGTTTTTGGTCATATGTTTGCTTTTGTATTCTATGTAGAGTTTTTTTTCTCAGGACTTTTCTGTCATTTGAGTCATGTGCTACCCTCTTCATTCCTTTTTGTGATTCAAGGCGGTTGATGCTATCGGTAACTAGCCAGCTAGCCACCTTTTTGGTGTCTGTCTTGGTTAAATACAAATTTATCTCCAGTTGACTGGCTAACGTTTGCTTCGGTTCCCAACCCATACCAGGGTAGGTGCATTCAATGCAAAAAAACAAAACAAAAACTTCTAAGCATGACACTGTGCGGGTTAAGGCTGTAGAGAGCCAAATACAATGCGAAAAGCACAAAACTCCTGCTAACAGCTACAAACAGACCCTTTAAATTTGATCGTTCTTTGCTTTGCTTGATCGTAATACAGTAGCATCCTCCACACATCCTCTATATTTATATTTTTTTTGTCTTAAATTTAATTCAAAGTGACATTAAAAGGTCCCAAAAATGACTTGCTTAAACCTGCAGATACCCTGGTTCAAAGGCATCACTATTTTCCAGTGAGAACTTTAAGAAGCAGACTGATGTGGAGAGTCTGGTTTCACTCTGGAAACCATGTACCATAAATCAAAGTTAAAATGCAAATGAATGAGTTCTTCTTCGTCATGCTTCGTTTCATAACCATGGTTGTGCAAGGTGGAGCGCTGCAGCCTTTGCAGCTTACTGCTCTGTTTGCAACCTGCTGCGGCGTTTTACTGATGTTGATCACTTTTGACCGGAGGGAAGGTTTGCAGCGCTGATGTGACTTGTCTTTCGGTTCTTGTACCTGTGCCAGAACTTCCCTGGGCTAAATACACTTGGACCGTGGGTGTTTGCGATGCGAGCACATGCACACATGCTTATGAGTAAGAGTGTGAGTGATGAACAGTGGGTTTTCTTGTTTTTATTGTGCAGTTCTGTGGAACCCGTAATTACATCTAGATTTAGCCACCCAGTCGAGCACATTTTTGCTGTCTGTTTGCATCCAGATCACAGGCTACACTCACCTTCAGCAGGAATTTATACATGATGTCAAAAAGAGTTTTCATTTTTCACTCATTCTCTGTAATTAAACCAAAGATCAGTTGTCGTGATCTGGTCAAGTTATCTTGATTTATGAACCCAGGTGCAGTCAGTTAAAAATATGTTTATCTTTATTTCAAGTTATCGCCAAGAGCAAACCCGGGACATTTTCGGCCTAACCCTTGACCCACAGTCATCACTTATCTATAAATCTTTTGATTTAGTTTTTTTTCCTTTACCAACTGACATAATTTACATGCAGGTGCAACAAAATAAAATTACGCATAATAACTAGTTATACTTTTCACTCTAATTCTGGAGGGCTGTGGAGATGTTTCAGATGAGATATACCGTAGCTCACTTTTCCCACTCAGTCAAGAAGGCCCAGAAGACACACCGGTGAAAGATTTTGTAAATACAAATTACCTTGCGAAAGTAACTACACCCCCTGAAAGAGACGTCGATATAATTAATCAGAATTTTATGTAACTGACCAACACTGGTGACGAGCATGACTGTGAAGCCTAAGGAAAACGTTCCCTGCGTCGCAGTTTGCCTCAAGCTGGCATAGGGGGCGCAGTAAAAATGTGGAAGTCATTTCACATAAGTTCTCGGCTTAGATAAGCCCAAAGTTAAACCTTTTGGTCAGCCCGCTGTACACTTTCTACATCTCGTCAAACACCAGTCCGAACTGGGAAACATGGTGGTGCCGGCATCATGCTGTTTGATTTGATGGCATTAAATACAGAAACACCGTGGATGGAAAGCTGTTAGAGGACGCAAAAGACTTGAAAGGGGAGCAGAAAAAACAACTAAAAGCATATACCCAGAGCTAAACTGGAATGAGTCATTCATGCGTGGGAAATGGCTTAGTCAAAGTCACCTAAATACAATTGAGAATCTGTGACAAGGCATAAACATTCCGTTTCATAGAGTCTCAAAACAATCTGACTGAGCTTGACAAAAAAAAAAGTTAATATCATTATCTAGATGTAGAATTTGGTGGTTATGCATCATGGAGTAGCAGGAATAGAGGGCCAAGATATTAACACAGAGGGCAGAATCCAGTTGACCCCCTGCTCTTTCAAATGTTCATTTCAAAAAACATTTGAAAACCATGTGTCCTTTTCTTCCCTCTTCACATTTCAATATTGTTTTGTTTTTGTCTGTCACATAAAAGCTGCGTAGAAAAGTGTCTGATTGCAATGTGAAGGAATGTGAAGAAGTACAAGTGGATGGCAGCACTCTTTACTTTGAAAAGCCTTAGGGACCAGCCAGGGACCCTGAATGGATAAACAGGTAAAACCAATTGAGAGGTTGATGGACTTCAGTGTTGCTTTCCACTTACTGTTAAAGTGCTTTTTATATACTCAAAATAATGTGATGTGGACATAATCTCGGTTTCTAAAGCATCTTAACAGCAGTTTTCTAGCCTTGATGATTATTTCGAGCAACTGTCAACAGATCAGAGCAACATGGGGTCCATAGAGTTGCCCTATGGACACTTCAACATGTATGTTTTGGAAACCAGGATCAAAGCATCAACTTTCTAGCTGACAAACAAATTACTTTTTCTCCTTATTTCAGTGTGCAAGAAGTGTTGAAAAATTCTTGATGAAATAAACCGTCGCACCCAACCAACAGGCACAACAAACTGCTTAGGAACTTCAAAAACCAATGTAATGTTGCAAACGAATCCTGCAACCCACTACCTTTTAAGGCTTCAGCAATCTCTCGTCTCATACACATCTACCTCTGCTTATTTTCCTTAAAAATGTCATTTGTGGCATTTCTATGGGCTTAATAAATCACATGAAACAAACCGGTGGAGAAGCTCTTGTGCAACTGCAGAGCCGATGTGTAGAACAACCTGACACCTATAGATCAAAAAGCAGCATAATGTCTTGCTTTAAAAAGCTCTGCCATGACTGAGAGACCAAGAACTTTACACAGTCACCAACAAAAGTTGTTCCTTCAATGTATTTGATAAAATAATTCAAATTCTGTCATGGTTTGTTTTTCTGTGTGTTTATTTTGGGTCTCCGTGTTGTCCTGTCTTCCCTTTGATTGTTCCCAGGTGTCTCATTCCCTGATTACCTCCTGTGTATTTAATGTCACCTGTGTCTCTGTGTCTTCGTCGGGTCCTCGTCGATTCTTGTTGAATCTGCCTCTGATGTTTGTCCGTAGTTACCAGTCACAACCAGTTTTGAGCCTTAGCCTTCTGCTCATCTGTGCTGCCTGGGTTTTTGGATTGTTTAAATATTCATTAAATCATCATTTCGTTCTACGTACCTGGGTTCACAGCGTCTTCCCCACCATCTACTACCGCATGTTATGACAAATCCTACTTAACACTTTCAACTCGCTCTTCTCTTTTTCACATCCACACGGCCGCCATCCAGGCGCCACGGCGTCAGCTCGATATTAACATGTTATTGTTTCAAAAATCAACTAAGACCGCTTTCCATTCCTGCTCTCCATTAAGCCTGAAAAGAAAGGCCTCTCAAATCAAATATGGCACTTAAGCAAATGCAGCGTTCAGTGTGTTTAAAAGTGCCTTTGATAAGGGAGATGAGAAACTTTTGATACACTAAGGTCGAAGGACAAGTTGATAATTTAAGGAGGGCAAGGAATTCTGTTTTCATCAAAAGAAAGCCTTCGCTAATAGGAAGAAAAGGCCTTCGAGCCTTGTCAAACATCTTCATTAGAAGCCCCACTTTAGTCTTAATGCATCTCCAGTCATTATCCGCGCACAATATGTCACAAACCTCTCCAGCGGGGGGGAAAAAAGAAAATACATACACCTTTTCAAATAATTGCTCTGTGAAGGACAAACAAGCAGCGCATAGAAAAAGTGTCATTATTTAGGTGCAATCTCAGGCAAGGCCTGCGAGGCCTTCGCTCCACCGTGCCATTGTTGTAGAAGGCCACTCGGTGCCAAAGTGCCCGAGTCATTTGGCAAAAAGCAGCGTGAGGGCAAACGTTGGCTTCCACTGTGCTTAATCAGAGCGGAAGCCATGATAAACATTTAAAGGTTCACAATTCCTAGGCTAAGTCTAACAGGGCGCTTTCTGCTTTTAATTCAAACCAACGCCGTTAGCTGTCGCCGCACAAAACTCTGACACTCTTCAGGAACGCCACCCTCCTCGTTGTCAATCAGCTGTTGTCGGTCTCGTTTTTTTTTTTTTTTAATTAATATGCATAGTTAATTAGCTTCTTTCTGTCAGGCAGTGGTAAAATGACAGCTTGCTGAGCTAACCAACGTCACTATGCTTGGATGGCTGCCATATTGTCTTCTTTATTATAGTTACTCTCTCCTGATGTCAAATTCAAAACCGGCTCTGAAGAAGTGCAGAATTAGTCACCTCCCCTACCGGGCAATAAAGCTGTTTAAAAAAAAAAAAAGCAAGGAAAATGTCATGTGCATGCTACATTAGTGACATGTTTGGACATGAGAGCTATAAAACCCCTCAACGGCGTCGAATGAGACAGTTTGTGCAACGGGATGTAAAATTATGTTTAGCATATTTATAACTCAGTTGAAAATTGGTAGCTAGTTTTGGACATGGGAAATGTTTCTGTTATCTGACCACGATGTGACCTGGTGAAAATCTAGACAATGTGGTAAGTCTTAAAAAAGAACTAATGAAAGTCAAGGTGTTATTTTTGGAAAAGAAAAATGGTAAGTTGGATGGGTTTAGTGTAAATTTTATTTATTTCTAAGAAAGTTTCTGACTTTCTTAGAAATGATCAGATGACAGTTTTTTGGGATCAATTATTAGATAAATATGTTTCTGATGATTTTGGCCATAAAATATTTGCCTTGTAGTTTATATTTGGAGAATGGGCTTCATCTAGGGAGTGTGTTTGGTTGCAAAAATAAGGGTTTGTCCTGGGTTTTCACCAGATTAGAAAACTTTGTATAGATTCTGACCAATTGAAAATCAACAATAAAAATATGTATGAACACCCACTTCCTCTCTGAAAATAGACAAGGGCAAATCTACATATTTTTCCCCAATTATGATTTTAAGAAGGAGGTGGTAGAGGTGAAAGGTCATTTCAAAAATGTACTTAAAAGGTTTTTTTTTTATTTTAAAAAAAATATTTTTACAAAATATTTTTGTAAAGTGCCATGTGATCTCAGCTCATTTGTATTTGTTTTGGCTTTTGTGATGTGGCACTCTGAATTGTTGTCTAAGTACCCAGGTGATGCTTAACACAATTACTTTCACAAGTTTTCACTATAATGTTCTACTTGATATAAATGTGAGACTTTTTTAAAAAAATGTCTTTGCTGTTATTTCAGATGCAACACACAGAGATGAATAAAAGGAAAAAAGATTTTTTTTTTTTTTTTTTTAAAAAGCAAAAAAGCAAATGAAAAAAGTGCGGAAAATGTTTAAAAAGAAAGAAGGAGAGAAAGAAGTATAAAGACGACACCCTGGAAGTCTACGTCTACATCTGCAGAAAGAGAAAAACAGAGAGCTGAGAAATCACAACATATGGATATGTAGCAATAACAACAGCAGCATCACTGAAAAGTACAAGGTACAAATTAATACAAGTTGTATTTAGTGGGAACAGCAGCCACATGGAGTGTATCTGTAAACATCTGAATCCAAACACCTGTCTGCGTGCATGTAACCGTGTGTGTGGGTGTGTGTGTGTGGGGGGTGAGCACGCTTGTGTATATAAGGTTTCTCCATAAGAATGTTCAATAACAGGTGTGAGGAGCCACAGACCTCCCCCCAAAGACCCAAGGCAGAAAGGAGCAGATTAGAGCCCTGGAGGAATCAACCAGCAGAAGCCCCAGGAGGCCACAGAGACGAGGCCACACACTCCGCCGCAACCGGTTACGCTGGATCAGATCCAGCCCTGGACACAGAGACCTGAGACCCAAGGGCACACCACTCCCCAGCAGAGGCTTGATGGAGAGAGGGGACGCAGGCCCCGCCAAGCAGCCACTGTGTCTATAAGGTGGTTTTATCTCAGATTACATTGAATCGCAAATGTTCACGCACCTTAAAAATGTTGCTGTTTTACTCTGCTGTGTACTTTTTGACAAAGTATTTGAACATTTTTCCTAAAACCTGGCCCTTTTTTTTTTTTTTTATTACAACTACATGTACAATTTGTAGAAGTCACTTTATCCAATGTTTATTGATTTCTGGTTGGGTTTATCATCATTCTTCTGATCGGCACCTTCAATTTAGTTCAAAAGTACTTTATTGATACCAAATTGTTGCAGATGATGACAAACTTCCAGAAAACAGCTGAAACACTGAGTTTCTTTAAACCAAGACTGAAAACCCCACCTGGTTGGTTGGATTTGCTTTTTTTTTTTTTTTTCCCTTTAATAAATGAAACGTTGACCAACATATTTGCTGTGTATGTTTTTGGTGATGGTGCTCATCATCGTGCAATGCTTGTTCAGTTGTTGACTGTGTGGTGTTTTCTTTAAATCTTTGTCATTTTTTTAGTTTTTATTATGTAAAACACCTTGAACTGCCTTGCTACCTAAATGTGCTTTACAAATAAACTTGATTGATTGACTGATGATTGTTTATATTGAGGCTCTATCCATCCAAGTGTACAGAAATGTTGTCTTGAAATATATTCTTAATTTAGAATTATATATATATATATATATATATATATATATATAAAACCACCTGCACTGAATCTTTACTCCATATACATTCTGACAAGAATAACTTGAGATGCAGGGTGAATATGCCGACATGAAGTTAATACCCACGCAATGTCTGCCAAAACGGGAAAAGCAAGGGTAAAATAGGACACTTTTCTTTTTTTTTTTGGCAGCCCTTCATCTAAGGCAGAAAGCAGTGGCCACAAGGGGAGAAGTAAACAGATTAGGAAAGCTATTGACATTTCCCTGTAGCAATGAAGGGGTGTCGAATGGCAGCATGGATGATAAGGCGTACAGGCATTCAGCACCCCCTCGCCCCCAAAACACCCCTACTCATGTTTTATGTATCTGCGATCACAACCGATCGTGAGAGAAATTAATCAATACCAACGCTGCCACAATGTGTGGATGACACATGCCGTTGCCCACCCTCCAACCCCCACACTGCTGCCTCCTGTGCCCCCCTCTCAACCTTGCCACACTCCCCCGTTTCTTCACCCCCTGTCTTCATTCTCCTCGCCCCATCCATTTTGATTCGGGGGGCTTGTTGTTCGCCCACGTCTAGGTGAGGGATTTTTACATCCCCGGCGTGCTTGGAGGAACTCCATATGGCCGGGATCAAAGGTGTTGCTGGGTGCATGGTTCTGCTTGGTTGCCAGCCACCGCCGTTAATTAGAAAACAAGATCAGAGGCGGTATTAAAATCCAATTAAGCCCGTATGAACAGATTGCCAAGTGATGTTCACTAATGCATTACTGAGCACCATGCAAATTTTAGTGGCAGCATTTGGCTTTATGTTATGTGTTTGTGTCATTAGGAGTGTGCGTGCGCGCGCGCATCGGGGAGCGGAGGGGGGAAGTGTACTTGAACGCGCGCCCGAGTGTGTCTTGTGCACGCGTCACTTGCCGGCTATTCAAGGCTCTGTGACATTGCTTGATCTTTTTTTCCCTGATACACAGCGCTAATCTCATATAAACAATCAGCTAAAGCTCTGCAGAGCAACAACACCTATCCTCCCAATAAGATTGGATGATATTGCTTCTCACAATTAAAGCATAATTGAGAATGCTGAATTATTGATCCGTCATAATTGAGTTCTCGTCATTTGATTTGCGCAAAGAAACTGAATATGTTGCACGGAAAGAAGAGAAGAAAATCCTACAGATCTGGATGAATGGCTTCGGAGCTTTTGAGTTTGCCATTTGGTCTCTGCTGTCCACTTAAGGAACGTAAATCCCAACTGGGACCAGTAGCTTTCAATCCAAATTATTTCTTTTTTTTTTTTTTTTGCAAATCAGAGGTAGCAGTCGGCAGACAAAATTGAACATGTTAAGGAATTGGATGAGGCACATTAAAAATGCACGCATAAAACCGTTCGGCACAATAAGTGCCAATTTAGTCCATGAGTTTCATTCACGCAGCAGACAGACAGGGCATCTGTACCAAAGAGTGACAAGTGGATGCAGCTGGTGGCCTATGGCCCGAAGCATCCACATTATCACAGACGAGAGCTGTTAATGCCGGGACTGAATAGGAGCCCCTTTTGAGTTACAAAATAGCATTCTGATTAGAAAGCCAGGAAATACACATGTGAAGAGCCGGAAATTGTCACAATGCAGAACCGTGGCCCATTTGGCACCATCTCAAGCTGGGTATGGAGGAGTGAGATCCTAACGAAGGGATGTGCTCAATCAGACGCATTGAGGTTACTTATATGCTTGTTTTTTGTTTTTTTTTTGGTTCATTTACAGGAAATGTTCTGTTTGTCAGAGGGTTTTTTTCTTCCCATGTCACATTGATGCTAAAAAAATGAAGTAGCACACTTGCAGGTTTGCATGCAATATTTGTTGCCACATTTTTTTTATTTTAAAATTCCATGTTTGTTCCCATAATTCAAAATTCCAAAAGTAAACTTTTTTTTTTCACTTTTTAGTTAAAGACGAAATTGAAATGGAAATAAAAAAACTAAATCGGAATAAAAGATGAGTCTTTAGATGGATGGATGGATGGATGGAAAAACAAAAAAAGTATACTCTATCAATGGGAAAAATAAGTACAGTGATTTTCTCAGAAAGCTGTACTACCTGCTAGTCTCTTGTGAAAAAAAATGTCAGAAATTTGACTCGGATTCAAGCTTAAACATCTTTTTTGCACACATTTTATTTTCTTTCATGGATGGAATAATCTTATGTTTTATATATTTAAAAAGAACATAAACGGACAGTTTTGTACCTTGCATTTTCGCATTACCTATTTTAAGGTTTGCACTATTTATTGTTTAAATTTAGCCAGAGGTAATCAATCTGCAAAACTAAAAAGTACATAAAAAATCCCATCCCTGTTAAACCAAATGAAAGTGGGGTGAAACACTTCTGTACACAACTCCTTTGTAAATGTTTCAAAAACTAACCCTCTTGTTAAATTTAGGGCTAGTTTTGTTTCTCTGCAGACGAGTCAAAGGAGAAATTAGTATCTGTGATAATTAATATGTTTTAAGAAGTAGTTCAGCACATGAGCTCACACTTTAAAACACAAAGTTTGAAGTTTTCCCTCCATTTAATTGAAGCAAATTGGAAAATTATTTAATGTACATGACGGAAGCAACTGATCCATATCTGGGTTTTCATTTCAGGCTGAGCCTCCACCTTCATCAGGATTAATGACTAGCAGCTGTGTACCTTCACTTCCGATGCTGTGATTGGTCAGAGAAAGTCTTCCGCAACTATAATCAACGATTTGCACGAGGCTGCTCATCAAATGGGATGGCTGGCTTGGCCTCCTCAGGGTAACAACTAGTTTGTGGTTTATGGCTTCTTTTTTTTCTCCTTTCAACTTGATTTTTTTTTAAACAATTTTACTCTGATGTTTCTCAATAGGCTGTGGCTACTTGTCATACTGGCTGGTGCAATTAATGAATACTTCACAAAGAAAGGTAAATCCACTTTTTGATCTATCTGGACACATCGTGCCTTATCAGCAGAAAAACTGCTAATGTCGGGGGGGGGGGAACCTGGCCCTGGATATGTCGCTGAAGAGTCTGCTGTATACAGATGAGCAACCTAGATGCACTCGTCCTAGAGCTCAGATGAGACCAGTTCCTGCTCTCTATGGGTCTGATGTATATCCAGGACAACAAGGATTCCCTGCCGCACAAACCAAGGTAGGTGACTAGCTAGAGGTGTTCTCTGTCTTGGGATCTAGATTAAATGAATTTCTTCTCTCTTTCAGTTCAGTGGGTGGTCGATCCTCCCACTCCTTTCTTTGGTAAAACTTCCCCTCTGGTTGTTACAAAGAACATAAGATAGCCGTTGTTGTTGTCAATTTTATTGCCGAGTGCTTTTACACGGACATGCCGGTTAAACTATAAATAAAGTAAAAACAAAACGTCAATACTTAGTATTGACGTTTGAACGCCAGTAGGACATGATTTTATGGCAGATTCAGCTTGTTAGTTTCAGCTAACGGTGGCCTAAGTGCACTACTGGTCCGGAGTCGGTTTTCTTCTTCCTCACGTCAACTCGCGTACCAATGTAAAACAACTACAGAGGCCCCTAGCGGAATGGGAGGAGTGAATTCAATAGGTTGAGTCAAGCTTCGTCTCTGAAAGTCCTAGCTACATGAGCCCTCCAGGGTCATTCCCCATGTTCCAGCCAGGAGGAGCTTCCTATGAGGAGAGGACCTACGAACAAGGAGACAATGACTCTGAAGACAGAGGCCCTCCTCCCCAGTACCTTCCTGTCCTGCCTCTAAATGAATTTGCCATTGGTAGCCCACTGGGCACACTTGTAGATTGATTTCGACATGGTTATCCTCTACTTGAGTACATGTTACTGAGTAGGTGGTATCCTTCAGGCACGTACATGTTTTCCACCGATCAATTTGACCATCGACGAAACCAGAGGCGTGACAGTGGCCATGTTGGTGATCCTTACATATACAGTCAACTGGAAACCTACACAAATCGTAAAAGGCACCCTCCTCAACAGAACATTGGAAAGGCTGGCTACAGTGTTCACTAATATTTTAGCTGAGTCTCTAATGGTGCTGACCTGCAGGAAGACTCTCCTAATGCCAGGTTGCTGGCTATGGCAACCAGCTCACTCTGCTGAAAGATTAACCCTTTGGCAATCTGGATTTAATTTGTTTTCTGCAACTACTACTTGACCCTGGTTTCTGTTAAGCTCAGCTGACTGCTTCAGACTTTTGTCACTGCTTCAATAAAAATCTAAAGCTTTGCACATCTCTCCAGTGTGTGTGATAAGATTCAATGTGGTAGAGGTAAGTGCTTCTTAAATATTGCATGCCTTGTCAGATCTTTAGGAACCTTCTTGTTTGCACACATTTTAGATGGCCACTAAAAGTTTTGTATTTGCCTATAGATTAGACATGTTGGCAACATATTTGATGGAATTTTTTTTTCACTGTTTTCACGAATTGTGGAAAAGATAAGTTAAACTGGAGGGTGCTAGGAAGGCTTATGGGTCAAATCCAGTGCAAACCTGTTCCTTGCATGTATTTAGTTACATTTTTAATTCTTGTGCCTTCTTCCAGCTGAGGAATCCTTAAAGGATTTGACTAGAAATAAAAACCTGATCATGTAGGCAATTTAAATTTGACAGCGATGTCTAGGGTGGTAAACACTAGACTCCCATAATATTGATTCAATTAATCCTGTATTTATTGCCTTCAGGTAATTTTTATTTTCCATTCTTTACCATGAGGACAACTCATGGCAATTCTTGCTTTTCTAGGATTTCTTCAGCATGACCTGATTTTTCTCACCAGGTTCCTAAATGTTTCCCACCCGACTGACTACGTTCTGCTCACAAATGTTTAGACGAGTAAATTTTGTCCATTACTCAAGCTATGAAAACCATAGCTTTTGTTTTGCTTGAAAATGCAATGTCCTTTACCATTTTCAAACATGCCATTTATCGTAGAGGAAAATACCAGTCTAAACACACAACCCTGCATTTAATTACTAGGCTTTAGCAGTTTAACACCTTCCTTGAATTTTATAGAGTTCCTCAACATATTTTATACTTTCAAAATACACTCACAATAAAATGTGTATCCATATTGTATTGGCAAGTGTGGGAATAAAAGATTTGGAAAGTTCACACAACTGGTTCAATACATTACTGAAAGCGGAACGGCTAAAAATAAACGCTAACAAGTTAATTTCACTTGTGATATTGCACACAGAAATTGTGACCGACATTCAGTATGTTGTCCAGATCTAATTTTCAACAAACAAACAAAAACCAAGCTGAGCCCAAGATTTACCACCAGACCCTTAACAGAACCAAGAGTACACAGAAAATGGATGGAAGAATGGAAAGATCCAACATAATCACGATTAATGCCTAGCAGCTGTGCATCATTAACTTGCTGCCTGCTGATTGGTCGGCGCTGCTTCCTCGTGACCGTTTATGAGCCTTCTGCAGTCCATCCTTAATCGCAATAGTACAGAAGCTCGTCCAACATGATGACTGGCTCGTTGGCCTCAGGGTAAGGAGTGGGTTACTGCGCTGGTTCCTTTCTGTTGAGCGGCTGTAGTCGTAATCATCTGTTTTTTCAACAGGGTGTGGCTCCTTATTATGCTGACTGGTGTGAATTAAAACTATCCCACCAAGAAAGATATATAAAAAAATCCCCCTCCCCCAGATCTAACCACTCCCAGTTTGGGCTAATAGTTTCTTAATACTGTGCTGATAAATTTTTGACGGTAAGAAACAGGTGTCTAATAGTGCAGCAAACTAAATGCTGCTTTCCTTTTGTCCTGTTCTCATTCAGTAATAAAGTAACGCCTGCTTCACTGGAGTCAGAGATGTTGTTCTGATGGTTTATCGGCTTAAATCTTCCAGGTAAATTGAAAGCCAAATCTAGCAGTCTTGTCCCAAGAGGAGCGTCATCTCCCCGACGACCTGGAGTTGGTTTCTTAACCCGAATTGCCTGGATTCGAGGCACGTGACCCTGCCAAACCCTTTTCTTTTTCCAGGACTCCAGCCAGGTCGGCTGTCCTTCGTAGAGAAGGTGTACGAGCAGGGGACGTACGACTCTGAATCTTCAGAAAAAGGCCCACTGCTCAGACATGCTGCAGCTCCAAACAGATTCCGTGGCGGTACACCTCCGCCGGCAGTCCAACCTGAACGCGGCGTCTGGTTTGGCTATCCGCCGTATTACCTGTTCCTGCCTCCAAAACCAAGAAGTTTGAGTATTTACCCATTTCTGAGAGGATGATCCAACACCTCAATGAATACAGTATTTCAAGCTTGAATATTGTGATTTCTATAGCACAGATGGTGGGAGTGTGCATGCTCAAAGTGGGCCTCCACATAATTAGTATTAATGTTCTCCATTTATCTGGTGTATATGTATGTTGTGTGGTACGCCTTAAAGCGCCGCACCTGTGAGTTGTACTCTGATTTCTCCATATTATCAAACGCCCACAGTGAGAAATAACTTTTTTTAAAACGTGAATTTGAAAATTGTTTTGACAAAAGCATCAATGAGCCTTATTTTAAACATAAATCAAACCTACTATTGAGGCAATTCATAATGTTGTTTGACTCTATGTATCTGAATTCAGAAGCAAATGTCTGTCCTTTTTCCTAATCAAAAACCAAATCCTTTTCTGTGACTCGTTGGTAACACTGTTTGTGTTTCTGGACTGAGGTCACAATATTCTAAACAAAATTAGTTAAATTTGCTTGGACTCTGCAATCTTGCATAACAGGAATCTGATTGTCCAATCAGATTTGGACAATTTTTGTAATTCCAGAAAACTCCACAGCAGTGACGATTCCTGTTCCTGCTCTGCTGCAGCAGCAACCATTAAAACTTCCCTCACCAATGGCTTTTTTTCTTTTTTGAAGCCAGGGGACGAAGAGTGACCCGCAGGAGAGAAGTGGCAATTACATCCAGTCAGATGGCCACTTCACACACCTGTCACAACACAGATGAACCCATCATAAAAGGCTGCAGAGAGAAGAAAAAAGCGAGAAAATTCCCCCACTGTGACCCTCCAGCTTCCCCCTGTCTTTTTCTCCTCAACTATTAAGACATAAAAAAAACGGTAAATCCCACGATAATTTGATATTTCATCTCCGCTTTTTGCATCCTGCCATAGTTTTCTGATGGTAGACATTGTTGTCTCTTCTTCCTAGTATACGCCTGAATATGGAGTCTTTGTTGGGTTAAAAGTATTTCAACTCAAAGTCAAACTTTTTCTTTTTTTGCCCATTACAAAGGGAGTTCATGACACCTTTTCCATTTCAGTTTCCTAGACTGTACCTCATGATGGCAATACTTCTGAAAATGTGCATATTTAGGTGTTTGGTGGCGCTAGTGGCCTTTATTGACAGAAGTTAGAATGAAAATGGGCCGAGAGAGGGGGGAAGACATGCACCGGAGTTCTCGAGGTTGGTACTCAAACAGTTTGCGTTGAGAGCCAACAGCCTCTTAGATGAGGCATCTGCTTTGCCTCTACATCACGTACCAACAGGTTCTCAATTGGGTTTAGTAGGTCTGGACATCGATCGGGCGATTGTAGAGCGTGGAAGAAGAACTTTTATCTAACCCATTTCTTGTTGGTTGGGATCTGTTTCACGTAAGATAAACCTACAGCCCAGTATCAAATTTAGCTTTTTTTTTTCCCCCAAAGTGTTTAGCTGGTATTCTCTGACCAGCATCCTTGTTCCTGTTGAAGAAAAACCTTCCTGCAGCAAAATACAGTTGGTTGATGTAGTGTTAGTCCCTAGTCTTTCATTGCTCTAAATGGTCAATTTTTGATCTTAGCTGGTCTCGATTGAGCTTATTTTAGGGTGTTGGAGTAGAGGTGGGGTCAGTAGATTTAACCTGCACTTCAGATCTTCAGCTATATCCTACTTTGTGCTTGTGTGAATATTGTATTTTATGTTTGCAACGTGCAGAAACGTGGACTGGTTCAAGAAGTATGAACACTCAAGCAAGACATCACATCTCAGTATGACTCCAAAATGATTCGAATCCTATATAATCAAATATTTTGTCACCAAATGTCATTTATTTTCTGAGAGTCTCCTGCCTCCTTCTGTAGACAACGGAGGAGAAATGACATAAAGTATGAAGCCTTTCTTTTGCTTGTTCACCTCAGCATGGTGCATTTTTAATGAAATCGACTCTTTCGTCAGATTGGAAGCGCGGACAAAAAAAAAAAAGCAACTCTCTAAAGTCTTCTATTAGAAGGAAAGAAAACGTGAGAGATCGGATTCAACTGTCAAGTTCATCTGCTTAATTCTGGACTTGCATCATAAATACAGGATGTGTGGAGACCAGCGTTCAAATCTACCCCCCACCCCTCCTCAACCCCTACTATAGCAAACAGACCAATTGCCTTATGATTAACGCTCAGTTTAAGAAAAAAAAAAAAAGTGATGGCTTAAAGAAGCTGAAGGAAAAGCTGCCCAGTGAAAGATGGGTGTAAGGCGCACTCTGTAATTAAGCCAGTCTGCACTTGATGAAAGCAGATCACACTGGCGGGCCATGGCTTCACAGCCAGTTTGTTTTTACGACATAATTACAGTCCAAATCCAATGAGAAGATTTAATATCGCGCCACGATGAACATGTGTCCAATGTCAACAATGATGCTGACCTCCCCGGGGCAAGGTGTGTGTGGTGGGGGGAGTAGATCACGGGCGTCAGGAAGCCTAGAGAAGATTTTTTTCTTCTTTTTTTTTTTTCTCCCCCCGCACCACCCTGACAGTCTACCTGCGTCTGCACACACCGCCTGGGAGGTCCGACACCGGCAGACTCTTACGGACAGAAAGAAGAAGGGGAGACTTCAGGAAGAGAGAAATGGCAAATAAAAGGATCAAAAAAAAAAAGCAGGGAGAAGTGAGGTAACGATGCAGAGAAGCAGCAGGCTCAAATGTGCAGACAGGGGAGGGTGTGGCGGCCGCAGCACAAAGATAAATAAAAGTTTTCGCTTGATGCCGTCTCCCCGGCGGGGCAGTGGCCGTTAGAACAGCAGTCACGGCCGGCTGAGCCGCTGCGGTCAAAAACAAAACAAAAAATTTATTTTCATCACTTCAGGTGTTTTTTTTTTGTTTTTGTTTTTTTCACTGTTCACTTCATTTACTTTGACTCAAGAAGCTCACTGCAAAAACACAAAATCTTAGAGTGTGTTCGATCTAGTTTCTATGTCAAAAAATCTCAGTGCGCTTGAAATAAAAGTGACTTCAGCGAGATATGGGAGCTTATTTTAAGTAAGCAATTCCTTAATATTGATGAAAAAATACTAGTTGACTTATAACAAGACATTTTTCTCTTGAATGAAGTAATCTGCCAATTGAACCATTACTTTTAAGTCAATATTAAGGAATAATTTACTTAATCTCCTGTATCTTGCTGAAAAGTTACTTGTAACTTAGTTTTGTTTTATTTCAAGCTAACTAAAATATAGAATCTAAACCAAATATTCTCTGTTTGTTTTGGACTGCAAAAACCCCAAATCTTACCAACAAAAAAGAATCTATCTTGCTTAAAAGCCAATATTGTCCTCCATACAAATTATGGGATGGTCTAAATATAAAAAAGGAGGTACTGAAAGTTTCCATTTTGGAGAGTTGTTTTGATGCTTTGTGACATGGCTCTGATGTAAATGACCAAAACCTCCCAGAAAGTGGCTTCAGTGTGTTCCTCAATCTGATAGGAGGGAAAAAAAAAAAAAAACTGTCTCCTGTTCTTCTCCTCCATATGCGATGCGACCGCAACGCCTTTGTTCCTCATGGTCAGATTCTACCAGAAGAGGGAACGTTCCCAGGGGACAGTCGATGACTGACCATGATCGACCACACACTGCTTTCTGTTTTCTGACCAGCCTTGTGCCTTTTTTTTTGCTTTGTTTTTTTTCTCTCCCTATCCCAAACTTTTCAGCCCCCCGAAGTGTTCCCAGGAGCAGCCAGCTGGGCCACATTTGCTCTGGTGGCAGTGTCGCCGAGCGAAGCCCAGTCTGCTCTTGGGCGGGCAGCGTCATATGACTGAGTACTGGTCAGGGCCTGTAGATTAGTAACTGGATATCCACAGAGAGGCCATGAGGCCTGAGCCCTGTGATCCAGTGGAAAGAAGGGTCGCCGCGGTGACTTCGTGGTCCCGTGCGGCCCAGAGCGCGAACCACAATCCCTGCTGACACCCTCTTCCCCTCGAGGACGTGGTTTTACTCCAGATCGTGATTTCCCATCGCCGCGACTCTCTGTCTGCGATTGTAGGTCTCTATCTAGGACTTTGTAGCGAAGAGGATGCAGCACATCCTCCGGCAGTGCTTCCTGGAGCCACTTTTCTCACATGAAGGACACACGAAGGTCTGCAAGAAAAAAAAACAAGAAAAGGCTTATTTTAGTTTCCAAGTGACATTTGAGCTGAAACAAATGGTTAGAGAGCCAGAAGTAACCAACTTGTGCGTTTGAACATGGGTTTACATGCAGTCGTCAAGGGCATGCATGACATATTAATTTGAAGCTTTTTAAGATGCATTTGAACTGTTCTTTTTCAGTTCAGTCACTTTTAAAAGAGAGGAATTGGGTGCAGATGTTTGATTTTATTCTGGACGTTTTTAATTTTTGTTTTTTATTATTTGTACCTGTCCAGAATCAAAGTTATCCACAGTCAAATATGAACACCACCGAATGTCCTACAGTGGAGACATTGTCATTACCACTGAGAGGATGGTAATGACAATCACATCTTTCTATTGTGTGTTACACTTTAATGTACTTTAGGGCCAATGTCCAGCTGGAAAATAAAATTAGCGCAAATGAAAATGACCCAAACTGTCGCTCTGGGGTAAAAGGATTTTATTTATGATTCTTGAGATCAACATCCTAATCTTGAATATAAAAAAAAGTCAGTAGCTGAGCTTTCATTACAAATGTGCACAAAACATTGTCGATATTCTAATGTCGAAAGACATTTTGCAATTTTCCAAGCAAAATTGTACGTGAATAAGCGTGTCCACACGAAGAGCGCTTAAAAAAATATCATGCGCCATCATCCTCCCACCACTTCCTGTCGTCTTCTTCGTCTTTTCCGCCGGTAGTAACATCCGGTTGTTGATCATGTGACCATGTGATGTGTAAAAAGCTTTTCCATTGCAGTTTTGCAAAATGCGCTGATTTTGATACAGATGAAAAACCAACACAATCTAACTCTAATGAACTTTTTTTTTATCAGAAAAGTTAGGTTTTTTTTATATTGTCAGGTTTCTTTTGAGCAAATTTATTTTTATAATTCCTATTTGCACAATAGAAACAGCTAATGTCTGCAGAGCAAAGAAGAGCGTGCAAAATGGACGAGCTCAACTTGTGTTGGTGACAGTATTTTGTTCTGAAGCTGTTTCACCATCAGTATGGTGTAAAAGTGGTGAGAATAATAAAGGCGGAAGACTATCTTCAACTTCTTTAATTAACTTCACCTCAAATCAACAGCTGGACTGTTAAAACTTAAAGGCCTTGAGGTTTTCCGACAGTCTGCTTTTGGATCCTGACTTTCTGAGATCGTCCTGACCTCCACAGTTTTTCTGAGGACTGTGCTTAAAAGTCCAGTTTGTCAGGAAACCAAGTTCAAACTTGTGAATCGATTCTTGTTTTTTTTAAAGTTATGCGAGTGATACCAAAATGAAGAAAATGGCTCAAATAAATCCCTAACAGCCCTGAAAAAGACAGCCATGGTGACGATGCGTGTTCGCAAACTGTACTGCTGTTGCCCTTGTTGTTTGTAGCAATTTGAGCAGCGAAAACAGATTAATAGCACACTCTGTTTGCGTTCAAAACTGTAAACAGCGTACTGCGCCCAGCAAAAAAAGAAAGAAAAGTGAACTGTGCTCAAGCAGTTTGTTTTTTTTTTACTTGTTTTCAATTATTAAAAACATCAGTAAACACTGAGCCAGTGGAAAGTCATGCCATGCCCCCGCTGCTAAGTCAATACTCCTGCCATTGCTCGGATAAAAGCTGTAGTAATTTGACGTTCTTCTACAATGTGCACATTTCTGCTGACCAGAACCCCCCCGAATCATCAGCATGGAGCCCAGATGATGCCTTGAGGCGCAAACATACATATACAGAGAAATGGAGAGAGTGAGAGAGTCAGAAGTTGGGGAAGCTGCAAATGCTTTTAACATCATCTGTGTGGGTAATTTATAACAGATACTTCTGAAGCAATAATCGCATTTTTATATAGAATTTCCATTCTGAGGCTTTTCATGGGTTTCTGTTTGTGGAAAGAGCAGCCGAGCGCAGACAACTTCTCCGGACTTACCTTGGGGAGAAAAAAAAAAAGGGATCTTGGATTTGAGCATTTGAGCCTCCTGACTGTTTTCTTTCTGCCCCGTCTGCAGCCTATTGTCGTCTTCTCTCTCTCCTATTGAACTCTCTCTGTGTCTCCTTGCGCAAGCGCAACAACGCCCATCCCGTATGCAATTTTTTATTTTTTTATTTTTTCCTGCAATCCAATCCAATGGCCTGCAGGCTTGAGTGAGGACAGACTTGACTGCTGTTGGCCTCATCTCAACAAATACCTGACGGCTCCCCCACGCTCATGCCAGGACTCATTTCTGAAGCATGAGACGGTCGGCAACCGCTTTCAGGAATAAACCTCATGAGTCGCATTTAAAGGCGTCTTTGTTTTTATTAATGCGAGAACAAAGAAGTTGGAGTAGCACTCACCTCTGAAGTTTAATTTACCAAAATGCTTCTGTTTGAGGGTTTCTTTTTTTTTTCCGTCTTTCTGGTGAAGTGCTAGTGTTGGATTAAACATAATGGGTTGACTTGTCCAAACTCATTCCTCGCTGATGAGGTGAGAATTTATTAAGAATAATGAATTCTGAATAAAGAATTTATTAAGAATTTAATACATTTTATTTATTAAATTTGATTTAATAAATTTAATATTGCATTTATTAATTTAACAAAATTAAATGTATAAATTTAATACATTTAATTTTAATTAAAATTAAATTGATAATATCGACGTGTTATTAGTGTTGATATCTGCTAATATCAAAGCAGATATTAGCAGAGAACACAGTTGATTCGTTCAGCTGTTTTCACTGCTGTTATCCGGTTCTTTATTTCTGCAGAAATCCTGATAAGTACCTTCATTAAATAAACAAACATGATAATTCTTTGACTGTTAATTGCATTTAAGCATAAAACTGTTACTATTAAGTGAAAGCAAACTTATTAAGCAATTAATTGATGTTCATCTGTGCCTATTGATAATTTCTCACCTGCTTTAAAGGGACAGTTCAGAATTTTTAATTCAGGTCACATCGCTGTAAGCAGTTGCTATGTGACCTGCAGTAGATTCCTCTCTCGGTGACTTTGTGCAGCATAAACCCAGATAGGTTGGTTCTGTTGACGTTTCCTCTGGCGAGTCCAAGAGCAGCTTCTATCTAGGTGGATTTCTGCTGCATTAAAAATAACCCTTTAAACGGCTGCAGTGGTTATTTACAGAAACGAAAAGGACAGTTTACAACCGAAGTGAAGGTGGGAGGCGGCGCACCAGCAATAATCTTCCTGTGTGAAAAGCACAAAAAGAAATAAAAAAAATATAAAGAGCACAGGAAGTACTTCCAGTTGAAGTGAAGCGTCTGTTGGAAAAGCAGATGATATTTTCCTGGATTAAGAAAGGACAAATTTATTTACTCTAACTGGGAGGGCTTCATTTACTGTTATTATGTAGGTCTCCAGGGAACGCTGTTGGTAACACTGAATACCTTCCCAATGGAAACACAGAAATGACTTTGGTGATAAAGCAGCATTTGTCCACCATGTTTTTGTCTCCCCTTGGCCAAAAGATCAACCCCTGTCTAAATGTAGTAAAACAATAAAACCCAACAGATTTACCCCACTTACAAATGGATTCTACGATATAGTGCTCAACTTCAGACACTGAAGTTAATCACCAGCTTTTCTGGATTTATACTAAAAGAAGATCTTAAGACAGTTTTTGGCTGCAGGTTGGATATCGATTGTCTCTAATCTATTCTCAGAACCTCATGTGATCAGTGGGTGAGTCAGGTGAAGACCTCTGAAGGGGCAGCTCTTACACAGGTGGGACACACAACGCACACACACACATACACACACTTGTTTAAAGCAAAGATTTAAACATGTTACATCTTTGGTTTAGAGTGTTAATTGTTGGTTTAAAGATTAACCAAAGATTAAAGGCATGCATGTCCAAAGAATGTATTTTTTTTTCCTTTTCATGTTGGTGTTCTCTGACCTTTGATCTTGAAAAAAAGTTCAGGTTTTAACATATGCACACAATAGTGGATCTATGTACGTTTTATAATGCCCCAACTACGGAAAATCAAGTTGAAACTGCAAATGTCAACGAACAGCGCTTCAGAATCTACTAAGTCACCTACTCACGGATTTTTCTGTCATACATAACTACATTTTATTCGTAGTTTGCCTGTGTGTTAACAGAAAATGCAGCTTTGGGGACTGAAAAGCTCCTTGACACTCTATTGGCTGGGATTTTCAAAGCAGCCAGTCTTAGAACACGTTTGAAATGGTGCATAAAAAAGGTAAATTTGGTCTTTGAACTATTAAAATAGGGAGTTATAAACATTTTTATAGTATTTGCTGGTCCTTATCTTCTATGAATCCCAGGAGAGCATTATATTGCAGAATCCATTCGTAAGTGGGGTAAATCTGTTGGGTTTTATTATTTTACTACGTTTAGACAGGGGTTGATCTTTAAGTTTTATCTAATTTCCATGTATGATTTTTTAAAATAGTTTTAAAACCAAAAAAGCTTTCCCCAGAAAATGTTAAATCTTAAATCCCCAGAAAAACTCAAGTTAAAAATCAAGAAGCGGCTACTTCTTTGTTGAGCCATGACTCATTTCTAGCCAAATATTCCCAAAATCTTTTCACTTTACATGCATAAAACTGGCATGTCACGTGTTGATGTCCTAAAGGGATAGCTTAGGCACTCCACATAAATTAAAAATCATTGTGAGTTTGCAGAAAATTGAGGAAAGGAGTTTTTTTGGGGGGTAAGCCTAACAGCTAGTCAGACTCATCCTCCACTGGATTCAGCACATCTTAACTGCTTGAAACTGAGGTGTTCAAAGTGTGCCCTGCAAGCCATTTGCAGCTCTTCAAATGATTTTGTGAGGCCAATCATCTTCTTCTTCTTCATTTTTTTTTTTTTTTTTTTTTTACCACAAGTAAGGGAACATTTACTGCCAATAACTTAAAAAATCTGAGCTGCTCCTTTGCAGAGCAGACTGTGGGAAGGAGGGAAGCTGGAGGAAAATCCACACATGCTGGGAGCGACGTGTGAACTCCTCAGGACAAGGTCCAGATCAATCGAGAGGCTTATAGGAAACCTTGTTTTATGACAAAAGCGCTGATCATACCAGTCTCCAGCGTTTTGGGAATACATTTTTACCTAAAACAAGTCAGAAGAGTATTTAAACATTATGTGTAAGTGTTGCGTTTCAAAGTCCTAATCAAAATCTCGTAAAACCTGGATTATAGTCTGAATAAAAAGAGATGGTTCTCTCATAGAGCAATTGCAACATTTATTGAAGTGTTGGCTTTCTTGTATTGATTTTTCAACACATTACAAAAATACATATATGTTCAAAACAGCAGATGTGTACTGTTCTGAAAACACTTTTTTTTTTTCACAATGATGCACTTCCCCCCTCCCCCCCGCCGCCCTCCAAACAAAAACAAAAAAAAAGGAACAAGGAAACTTTTTTTTGTTTGTTTTTTTTTGTACAAAGAGTGTAGGTGAAAGTGTTGAAAAGTGAAATATGAAAATGTATCCAAAAAAAAAAATTACAGTTGTAAGTGCCATCACAAGACCTTCGACCAAACATGAGGAGAAGACCATGAAAGTCCATGAAGGTCCTTGAAAATCGATTTGGAGAAGAATTCCTGCACGAAAACCGCCGCACTCGCCCGAAGGTTTTTGCTTCGGCTTTATTTTCCTCCGTTTTCTTGTTTTTCAATCATTTTGTTTTATATCCACTAAGGATAGCTCAAGGAAAAAAAAAAAAAAAAGTCCCAAAGAAAATTATATATATTTATATATATATATATAAAAAAATATAAAATCAAATAGCTGGAGTCAAAAGTGACATCACTGTTGTTCGAAAAATAAGGAAAACGAAAATATCTGCCGCGACTGAGCATTTTACATAATTTCCATACAGTGAACAAGCAATCATACAGAAACACATTAATGTAGGTAAAAACCCCTCCACCAGGAAAATCGTACAAAAACTGCCAAATTATCGGAGAGAACGTCGGAGAAAGGAGGAAGAAAAAAAAAAAAGAAGAAGAAAACTTTAGCATCATTGTCAACACTAACACAGAGTATTGTCTTAAATGGCATACTTCAACACTGTAAACATATTGTTAGACTGAATGTCTGTGTGTGATCTGGGGTCTCTGCCATCGTCCGAGTGCGTTTGCGTGGCCTCGTCCCGGCCTGCCTCCGAACGGGGGGAATAATACACGACGTGTTTAAAAAGAAACAAAAATAAGAAAGCACCTTGATTCCTTTCCTCTCTCTTTTCCTTAAAATTTTTTTTATTTTTGTTTGCATTCATGCAAAACAATACGTAAGCAAGCTTCTCTTCCACCAGTCTCTCGCTGTTGTGTCGATTCGCCAAAAATATAACCTGATTACGTAGCTTATGCAGAGCTCTCATTGTGACCGCGGCATTTATTTTTTCTTTCTCAGATTTGCCAGGAGAAAAAGAAAAAAACAACAAAAAAAGAAGAAGAAGAAGAAGTGAGATTGCATTTAAAGCACAGCATATCTTTTTGTTCTATCAACGCGAAGTGGTGCAGATAAAACCTGACAATAGGCCAAAATGGTAGGTCAAACTTTCAAGTGATTATGATTTCGATAGCTGAGGATTGCGGCGCTAGAATAAAAGATGTAGCCTCGTTCTCCTTTCATGTGGCTCCGCTGTCTGTCTCCCTCCCTCTCACGCTCGCTCTGTCTCACTCTGATGGCGTGTTACAAGATGTGGCCAGTAGATGTGCATTTGGGTACCAAAAAAATAAATAAATAAAAAATACATGTTTCATATGCTTCCAATTTCATTTGAATGACTACTCTCCCCAGTCAAGGTCTTGCTCTCTCTCTCTCTCCCTGTGTTTCTTTCTCACATGTCTTCATTTCTCAGCTCCAATCTTTCATTTTTGCCACAAGAATAGCCCCTTGCTCAAGGTCGCTCGGCCATCCCCTAGTGCAGCTGTGCTTCAAATTATCATAACTCATATGGCTTTTTCATTCTTTTTTTGTTCAAACAGACTCATTTTAGGATGAATGATGCAGAAAAAATGTAAAAGAAAAAAAAAACGTAATCCCCGAAAGACACGTACGGGCACACTGTCTCAAAATCTGCTACAGGGAGTTAAAGCCCCCTCGTCTCGCCGCATGAGGCGACTGAGCGGCCTTCCCGTTTAAAAAGCAACTCTTAATGCATGAATCTGAGCTGGTGGACTGTGACAAGATGCCATCAGAGAGAGGGAGAAGCTCGGAGCAGAGAGAGGAAGAGCGCGAAGGGACGCGAGTTTCATTTCAGTTGAGAACCAGTTTTTTAGGGGTCGTCGTGGGATACAGGAAGTCAGCTCGGGTCACCGAGACGTTCCACATCAGGGGTGGTTTTGACAGGAAAGCAAATTTTGCTCAACAAATGACCTTTGACAGTGAACTGGAGGTGGGCTTAATGAAGAAAAGAAAAGGATGGTAGTTACATGTCAGATATGTAAGCAGCTGGTTTTTTCTTTGTTTTTTTTTTGATTGTGTAGATTTAGACCATCTTTCATTTACAGTCAGGGCTACTTTAACATATATATATAAAAAAAGAATATTTACAAACCATAAAAAGGACTGTTCCCATTCTCACATTAATCACAAGTAGTCTTAACTTATTCAACATATTAAATATGGTGGTTTAATCCTACATTAGGAATGTACTGAGCATCAGTTTAAGGGTATCTCTGTTAAGTGCAACCTTTATTTACGTCCCTTTTTGCAGCAAGGACACTGATACAGTAACTGCATTTTGAAATTGTTCCAATGGTTTTTTTTTTTGTGATTTTTTGTATTTTTTTTTTGTTTGCCATTTCTTAAAAAGGACAACACTCCCTGAATAAATTAACACCAACTTACCAGATCTCTAAGATAATGTCGGATTTTTAAAATCCAGAAAGGATGTTTTATTGTCAGGCAGACATTCAGTGCTTTAGGCCTGTATGAGGGAATGGATTGTAATCCGCTGCTGCAGGTAATATAGAAAACAAATCTTTTTTTTGTTTGTTTTGTTTTTCCCTTTTCTTTTTTTTGACTTTTAAAAGCTAACTGCTTCACACAAATTTACTCTCACAGGATAACAAGCTTCCTTAAAGGAAAAAAAAAAAAGTAAACCATTGTATTCGTGGGGACGTCTTCTCAGTTATAGCATTTTAGAAAAGAAAAAAAAAGTTTCTTTTTAGAACATTTCAAAACTAACTCCATATGAAATCCCACAAAGATTTACCTGCACATGCCAAATATCATTACAAAAATCCAATAAATACAGAAATTATTGCACAGTAGAAAGGCTCCATAGATTCCTAACTGATAAAATCCTCAGACTGTTTGCCGCGAAACACCCAGTTGAGCATTTCAGACAAGTTATTAAAGTTTCCATTTGGTAATATTCTCAGGTGGCAGTTTCTGTGACAAGAAAAAATTATAAACATCAATCAATCTTAATTTGTTTTTTTTTGTTTGTTTTTTTTGTTTTTCAAGAGAGTGATAATCCAGCCAAGCCCCGTCACTGAAGAAGTGGTGTTAGGATTTGTATGCATGTGTGTGTGTGTGTACTGCGTGTGTGTATCTGTGAAGAGAGAGCGAAGATGTGTGTGTACTGTATACCATATGCTTTATAACTTATCGCTGGTGGCTTAACCTCTGTCCGCTTGCTCCAGTTTGACCTCACTGGCCATCAAATGTTCACCATGCCATTTCTTCATGTGTTTCTCCAGTGTGCTGTAGACACTGAAGGGCATGTGGCAAATGTCGCATCGATACACCTCCTTCCCAAACTGACCGTGGGTCTTCATGTGACGCGTCAGCTTGGAGCTCTGGGCGCAGGCGTAGCTGCACAGGTCGCACTTGTACGGCCGCTCCCCCGTGTGGCTGCGCCGGTGGACTGTCAGATTGCTGCAGTTCTTGAACACCTTGCCGCAGTACTCGCAGGTGTCGTTTCGCTTCTCCTTCGAACTGGGAGGCCGGCCGGGCCCCGGTCCGCGCAGGAGGTGAGGGGTGCTGCTTCCGCTGCGCCCCGACGCGCTGCCGCCTTCGATCAGCTCCCCGGGCGGAGTGGAGAAGCGCAGGCTTCCCGTTTCCGAGGAGGAGTGGTCGGAGGAGGTGGCGAACGGCGACTGGCGGGAGTCGGTGAACCCCAAGAAAGGTTCTCTGATGAAGTGGCGGGAAGCAGCGTAGCCAGCCAGAAGCTGGGAGTAGACATTTTCTGGGGATATGAGGGGTATGGTTGGAGGAATATCCAACTGTTCTTTCTCTATCTTGATCCTCTTGTTGTTGGAGGGGCTCGGGCTGGTGATGGGAGTGGGCCTACGCTGAAAAAGCCCAGGAAAGGCCTCCACTTCACTTACACTGATCCTGCCATTCATCATGGGCCTAATATCCTCTTGCTCCTCTCGCTCTCTGTCTGGTTCCCTGTCATTTTCTCTCTCAGCTTCGTTCCTCTCCCCACTGTCTCCATTAGGTTGCCTCTCCAAGCTTCTCTTGTTAGGGTTAAGTCTAAGGTGATTGTCCAGGTGGTTGTATGGATGCATCATGCCCACCCCGCCATTGTCATTAACTCTGTCCCCACTCATGGGTTTCTCCACAGGGGACTGTCCGGGACCATTTTCTCTGTTGTGACCAAATTCCTGGGAGTCGTCACTCAGGTTGGAATCTGGTCGACTCCCATTCCTTAGCTCTTCCTCCTCCTCCTCTTCTTCCTCCTCCTCTTCTTCCTCATCTTCCTCTTCTTCCTCATTCTCCATCTCCATAACCCTCGGATCGCCCTCTCGATTTTTTCCGTCACCTTCTCCTTCCTCTCCCCGACTCCCCGGTTCTGGAGAGCCCGTCATGTTCCCAGACTTGTTGTGCATATGTGTTTTCATGTGCCTTTTAAGTTTGCTGGCCTGGGAGCAGGCATGATCACACAGATGACACTTGTAGGGCCTCTCCCCTGTGTGACTGCGTCTGTGGACAATTAGGTTGCTCTGAAACTTGAAGATCTTGCCACAGAACTCGCAAGATTTCGACTTTCCAGGGGCATTATTCTGACCCTGTGCGTCTGGAGGGCTGGAGGAGCCGTGGCCCCCCTGGGATACAGGTGGCTGTGGGGCATAGGTGAGAAATGTTGGGGGCTTGGCACCAGGCTGGAAAAGCGTTGGACTCAGCAGGCGGTGCATGGGTGGCACGCGGTTTGGTGAAAGAGGAGGCGTAGGCCCGCCGTTATTGGTTGTGTTGCCCGCTAGTTCTCTCAGTCGACGGGAGAAGTCCATGGAAGGAGGCTCCATGGGAGTCATTCTCATCACCCTCTCAAAGGCACTGGGGTGCTGAGACAGCAGCCCCATTTCCTCTGGGCCCAGTCGCTCTAGAGGTGGCCTAGGGGGAGGAGGAGGGCTGACAAAGGGCGGCGTCGCAGGAAGGCGGGTCTCCATGTACCCTGGAGGGTGGGGATGTTCCCTGAGCAAGGGCGCAGCCATGCGGAGGAGGTGAAATGGGTTGTTGGTGTCGCCAAGGAAAGTAGGGAGAGGGGAGCGAGGCAAGGCATCGGCTCCCGGGGGAGGAGGCAGAGCCATGCGGGGAGTGAGGGAGCAGTTGGCCAGATGGTTGTCGAGATAGATGCGGATGCCATGAATGTGCTGGGCATGCTGAAGCAGGAACCAGGCGCTGCTGAAGGTCTGCTTGCAGGTAGTACAGATGTAGCTGGATGGTTCGTCTTTATCTGAAGGTCAAGAGAAAAAAGGAAAATGAAGCATTGTAAAAACACACCTCTCTCAAATAATGTACAGCCTTTTTATTCAACAACCACACTGATCATATAGGTGTAGATTCTTGGTCAATGAAAACATGACATTTCCAGTTGTGCAACAGATAGGAAACTGGACACGTCGTTTCGCTTTCCAAAAAATTTTTCACCTCTTAGCTTATAAACTTTCAATCTGTTGTCAGGACTGAGGAAGCCTTTTGGAAAAGAGCGGCCATGTCTTCAAGAAACACGAAAAGAAGTTGCCTTCTGTTTCAGTGCTCAAGAAAAGCCAACCTTTGTCTTTTGAATTATTTTGCGCGTGAACATGTGAGGCATTTGGGAAAATGTATTGCCCTGAGACTGAAGCGTAAGATGAGCTTTCTGTTTGTGCGTTGTGTTATGAGACTTCATAAGAAAGGGTGTGTTTCTACAGGCTAATAAAGGTGGCAGGTATTGCCCTTAGGCTGTGACACATTATGCAAATTCTAATGTCAGCAGGGCTTTAATATACAGATCCATCTCGTCAACTCTGTCATTTCCATATGGAAACCGGGGAGCGAACAATGGGTAAAAAGCTGAAGATATTAGGGGTGGGGGTAGCGGACGGAACCGGAGGGGGAGACAAAGAGAGAAACCAGAGAAGAGATAGAGCTGATGAGTAAATAAAAGTGCCGCTGGTTTTATAACTGTGTCCACATTAAATGGATCCCTGCGTCACTGGTGTAGTTACGGGGGACTGTAAAGAGATCTGTTGTGGCTCCACACTCTGAGAACTGAGCGTCACTCGTTGACAAATTACCCCTTTAAATGCAGTGACTTAATAATACCAAATGCATCTATCAGTCACTGTGGCATGGCCCTGTCAGCCTGCTTTTGACTCACAGGAAAAAAAAAAAAGAAAAAAAAACCCGGTAGAGGTTCATCTAATTGAACGCAGGCTTCCACTGAAGAGGCATTTCCACAGTCTTGTGTTTGCTTGCAAGGCATCTGAATCTACTTTATGATCAGCGGCTACCGCAAGTGGAGTCAAGTTGGTACAGTCGTCCCAGAGCTTGAAGCCCCGGAGGGGCCAACACAAAGCCGGGGAAGTTAGGCTTGGCCAGAGTTTTATATGATCAACAAAAGAGTCCTTAAGATGGCTGACTGCCTCAAAGCCACCTTTTGTAATGGAATGTAAAACACATGCAGACACTGATACACGCTCAGGAATATGTTCTCTCCGCTCCACAGTCTACATCCTTTCTCGCACAAATTCACACGCTCTCACTTTGCACCAAGGAGAGCAGATGAGCGAAAGCTGATGTTGGATCAGTGTCTGGTACAGGAAGCTGATTTGGCTCTGTGATTGGTTTGGCTTGCCTCTGGGGAGAAAGGGTCAGAAAAAGTTAATGAGGGGCTCATTTACTGATTCTGTCGGTTTTCCTCTGCTATTAGCAGTGCTCTGGTGCAGCCGTCACTTTCACTATTTGTGTGGGTTGGGACGCGACCCGACTCTCACTGCTAATATAGGGTAGCGCGTTGATGCGCGCGCGTGCAAGCGGAGCCCCCTGTTTGTGCGTGCGCGTGGGGGGCGGGGGGAGGAGGCATGTGGGCTTGTGTGTTCGCACACGCACGGCTGCGTGCGTGTGCAGGGCGAGTGGCGGGCTGCCTGCCCGTGTTTAGTTTGGCTAAGCTTCACACGGCCGCTTGGCAGTGGAGAGCTGGACAGCTTAACAGCTTGGATGGGGAGAAGAGAGCCAGGGAGGGGAAGGGAAAAGGAGGAGTGAAGGGGTAAAGAAGAGGGGCGGGGGATTTAAGGGACCTGACTAGCTCGGGCGCACACACCGCACCACACACACGGAGGATATTTACATGCCCCCACAGGGACAGAGCTGTATTATCTCTGGACCTAATGGATCAATAACTATAAAGGATTGAGCTACTTCATGTCTGCTTTTCCTATTCTTTTTTTCGCTATATATACACTAGGATTATGAATCCAAGTAAATCAAAACCCACCATGCTTATAACCTACTAGCCCCACCACTGCTACAGCAACAAATTTGCATCTTGTCATCTTACACTGCTGCACCATATGCTGCTAAAGGAAGCGTGGCAGCTAATAGAGTGGCAGTCAATGGTGGCTGCTTAATGATGGCCAAAGACAAATTTCATCAACTTCCCCAACAAGCAAGCGAGCAACAGGAGGGTAGGGGATGATCAGAGAGCAGGAAAAATGGTAAACTAGACTATAATAAAGCAAAGTTACCCAATGAAATCGAAGTAACAATTTACATACATTGGATTTTAATTACGGGCTAAATTATTTAGCAGCTAATAGACATTTAAATGGAATTGGTTCATTTTAACTATTTTTAATGAAATTACGTGCTGTATTAGTTAATCTATATTTACTTAGATCACTTTGCTGATCTGGTTCGTCTTCACTAGCAACACCAACGGGCTGAGGGTTAGGAAGCTCTGCTAGCAAACAAATTTGACTATAGCATTAACGCTATTGCTACGCTAGCTTCAACAAATTTTACCAGTTGTAATCTTGTCAGTAAGATTTGTAAAGCAAGCCATTGTTAACAAAATGAACAGAACAAAGGTAAAGTTTTGACATCAGTGTAAAAAGTCAACCTCTCGTTGTGGATCCAACAACTCGGCTTGCCAGTGCCTTGGGCCGGTTCTGTTCTGTAAAGATGTGTAGCTTTGTGTAATTTATTAGCTAAAAGACATCATTGTTTTCCAGTCAATCTCTAAAATGATCATTCCCAATTAAATTAGCAATTTTCTAACAAGTTATTGGGATCATGCATCTTATGTGGTTTGTGACTTACAGGCTAATACACGAGAAAAACAGACGCAGTGGCTAATAATGACGGAATAAAACTCTACAGAGATAATAACAAACTTTCTGAATGTATTCTGATAAGGTGGCAAGTTAATCTTTTCTTTGCCGTCCTTAGTTAATTTCATCGACAAAGATTGTCTGTGTGAAGTTACTCCGCTTCAGTTTGACTGTCCCTAAAACTAGCTAAAGCTGGATTAAAAAAAAACTGAAATTCTTGATTCAAAAACAGTTTTACAGCAGTCTCTTGACTCAAAATACTTTATATCAACTTTCATTAAGTTGATATAATTATTTATGATGGCATACACAAACATTTTAGCCTTACTCATCTCAAACTAGAAATTGCATTAACCTGTTGACGGAACCAACAGCTTCAGTCATTTAGTCCAAGTTTAGTATTTATTACAAAAATTTTTAAAAGCTGACATTATTTTTACAAACTTATGTACCTGTTCTTTATATATACAGCTCTGGAAGAAATTAAGAGACCACTGCACTGAACCCCATTGAAGACCTCATGTTTATTCCACCAAATATTGATTTCTGGACTCTTCCTGAGTTAAAACATTATTGCTGTTTCTAAATGAATATGAACTTTGAGGTCAAAAAGCGCTGCATCTTCTTCAGTAAAATCAGAGATACTGATCATTTGAGGTGGTTTCTTAATTTTTTCCAGAGTTGTGTATAATATACTTCAGCCCAATAATTAGTATCCCCTAAAACAAATTTTTTACAGTGTAAATTGACAGGATGAAAGCTAAACGTTGAGAGAGGGTTGACATTCAGTGCTCTCATTAAAGGATCATGGCGGGTCATGTCATGCTTCAGTTTGTGGTAATCACAGTTGCCTGCCTGACATGCAGGCCCTGACCTTTCCCCCCTCTGACCGCCGAGGTCAAGTGCCAGTTAGAATGGTTACATCCTCCTCCTTCTCGACGCAGCCACCGACGCTGGACCTAATCGGCCAATTTACTCTGCCACACACTCCTATGTGTGTGTGCCTGCGTATGTGTGTGTGTGTTTCTTCTTTCTTTGTGAACGAGGCTGAGATGAGAGATTAAATGAAACGGAGTCGCAACAGGATTCGGTAAGACGCCACACTTCGTTTCCGCTGCTGTTTTTTTTTTTGGTCGTTTCGCCAACAATTTGTAAAACGCTTTGCTGTAATGGAATTCACCTAAAAGAAAGGGGGGACTATCTGTTATTTCTCTGCCCAGGTGTTCACGCTGGCAGGCTTCCCCATGAAAACAAGGGAGGGGGAGGAAGTGCACAATACAGACCCGGGACCAGCTCAGGAGGGCAGCTCTTTGTCCTGCGCAGGGAAACAAGGGCTAAGGGCCAGGAGGCCTGGAGGAAGTTATTAAAACATTGGCACATGCATGGAAGCTGAGGTGGGCCAGTAATAATGCTCTCCCTCTCTCCTGCGTTGTTTTTTTTTTTCTTTTACTAAACCACCAGGCCAATTAACCCAGTCTACAGGGACTGAGATCTGAGCTTTACATCAGATTTTATTCTTTCCAGATTGCCTTTTATAGCCATTATTTTGCCTTAAAAAGTACAAACAAAATGCCAGTGTACAAAGAGGAGCCACGGTATTGACTGTTTGCATATGGCTAGTGTAGCAAAGGTGGCGTGAGTCTGGTAGCGCTGACGTACGAACCAGTCTGTACGCTGCGGCCGTGTGGGTTTGACTCTAGCCAAGGAATTCACATATGCCATCCTGGAACGCTGACATGTGATTTCTGATTGGCTCATTAAAGCCTGAGGTCCCTCCGTTTCCACTTAGTGGCCTTTATCAGGTGATGTAATCCTGTAGGACCTGCAAAAGCGTTCTGCAAGAAGAGAGCAGGTCAAAGTAGACCCACGACGACTGTATGACAACGAATTCACATCACTTCTTCTCATTTTGTCTTGACTAAATCAACACAAAATAGAATGTTAATGGCTTTCAAATGTTTGTCCAAATTTTTTTTTAAAAAAAAGGCATGCAGACGTATCCTCCTTCTTTTTCTCGGATACTTTCACCAATGGCCTACAGGAGTACCTGTGTGTAACTTAATCTCAAAAAGTATAAATCCAGTTGTTCTGTTGGAGAACAAACAGGATCCTAAATACTTAGGAACTCAGCAGGGGTATTGATGTTAACCTCTTTTTTTTTTTTAACCTCTTTTTTTTTATTTATTGTCATAAATGCTAACTTAGCTTTTTGCTGCACTTTGTGTTCAACGAGAGCATCAATAAATATCAGTAAATTCAAAAATACGGTTAAACGCAGTTACTTTTTGCAGTTCAGTTGAATAAATCTCCCTTTTTTGTAAGTAAGTGGCGTCCTGGAAAAGTCGATTTCGGTTGAGAATGTTTCTCCAGAACAATATTTGTGCTTGTGGCGCTCTGAATGCTGTGCCATGCACTCATCGTTCTGCAAAACTATTTATTGCTTAAAAAGAAATCGGTAATAAACAGGGTTTTTTTATAGTCATACGCTTCATGGTTATCACAATAGGACCACTAACTGTTGCGATAAAGTTCTACGTTTTTATCTCCCACCACTACTGTGAAGTTTAACCCCTTCACTGTCACCCCAAAAACACTTCCATGCAAGTCAGTGGGTATTTAAACAGTTAAGGGGTTAAGTTATAAAACAAGTTAACAGAATTGTTACAGATTTATTTTTGTTACTCCTACATGTAAAATATTACACCAGCAGCCTAAACACATCATGTAACACGGTAGTGGCAGCATCATGCTCTGGGGAAGGCTTTTCTTCAGCAGAGCTGATATGAAAGTGGGTGGAGTTAAATTTAGGGGAATCCTTCAAGGCAGCAGCAGAGATTTCAGCAGGACAATAATCCTAAACAGAAAGATGAAACGGTCCTGTCAAAGTAACTGAATCCAGTTGGCAATCCGTGATGAGTACTGAAAGTTGAAGTCAAAAGATGTTCTCCAAAAAGGAACATCTTTTGAACATTTTTTTTTCCCTGTTTCTAGATCTGCTGGAGCTCATCAAGCACCATCATTTTTTTTTTTTTATTGTTGTATGCAAAACAAAAATGAAAACCACATATCCTTTCCCTTTCAACTAACAATTATGTGCTACGTCTCATAAAAAAAAAAGAACGGCCAATAAAATACAGTAAAGTTTGAGGGTAGTGACATGACAATAAAAAATAGAAAATAAAAAAAGTGAAAAGTTCACAGTGTGTGAAATTCTACCGCAGATCCTACAGGAGAGCTGAGCGGCATCCGGACTCCAGAGCTCCCGGGGCGAGTTATCTGACATCCGGCGGCGGAACAGACTGTGCGGAACAACGTTGCGTTGATGTGAGACACGGGACAGAGCGGTGCAGGTGCTGGCTGTTAAGGAGGAGGATGAGGTGAATGTGCTACAGGAGGTGTCAGGGACGCGAGCGAACGCCGCGACATTCCGCCAGTTCAGGTGCTGCTCCGCCGCTCCAGCATTCCATCAAGGGCGACAGCGCGCCGGGGCGACGCATTTGCATACAGAACAAAGCCGCCCGCAGGCTAGGCCACTGGGACGTAAACCTGCCCTCCTGCACCCCTCCCCCCCCCTTCTCTGTTTTCAGTGCACGGAACACACACACACACACACACACCCACACACCCCCGCACGCATTCACTCTCTTTGTTCACACACTCGCACAATCCCTGGGAGTACGTGCATGTGCACCTGTCAGGGCTTTAGCTGACACCTCCGCTGCTGGCGAAGCAGCTCCTCATTAGCATGGCTGTGATCTAGGGGGTCCCCAGGGGTCCCAGCCTCCTCACCTCACCCCTTGCCCCCCCCCAACCCACCTCTCACACCTCCCACCCCCCTGGTTGCACCTCTGCTCTGTTCCTCGTCAGAGCATCCCCACTCCTCCTTCTCCTTCCCTCAGCTTTTGACGGCTTGTTTGTCATGAAGGAGACTAATCAGGGGCCACAGAGATCATCTGCCAGTGTGCAGGGGTGTATGTGTGTGTGTGTTCTTTGTCGAAGAGGATGGCAAGGACAGTAATGTCGCAGCGGAAAAAGTAGAGAGAAACACATGTAGCAAAAGAGAGGAAAGGGAAAGGAGAGAGAGGGTGGAGGGTGGCAGTAGCAGGCAGGGGGTAAGGCTCTCACACAGTGTGACTGGCTCCATGCTAACTCGTAGCAGCTTTGGCCTGTTAACCATATACATCTGTGTGCGTGTGTGTGTGTCTGCAGCCAATATGACCAGCTGAAATGCCTTGACAGGCCTGAAAGAAGATTTAAAGCAACAGCACGACTTAAAAAGGCCCACAGATACCCCCCAGGCCCCCAAAAACCCATGCACAAAATGTTTTTTTTCCCCCTTTATCTGCAACTTCTTCCCGCTGTGGCCCATCTCACACTGAGCACCTGTCCCAAGGTATCCTGGTGCTCCGCCCCGACCCTCATTCCTCCTGGGATGTGGGTCAAACGAACAATAAAAAGGCGATCGGGTGTCTCTACCGAACAGCTTGATCGCAGGCGCACACGCGTAAAGAAAAACGCACGGTGAGACGGGGCGAGCGGGTCCAGCTGAGCAACAATGAGGGAGGAGAAGGAGGATGAGGAGCGGGAGGTTCTCGCGGAGCGTGTTGCTTCCATTAAGCAAGGAGGGCACAAGGGACGCGGCATGCAAAATGGACTGGCAAGACCTCTCTGTCAGTGAGAGCTACGACTCTTGGCGAGGGAGCAACGGAGACAAAAACCCAGAGAAGGAGAAGAAAAAGGGGAGCTCGGTGAAGTGCATTAGCTAAGCTCTCTGTGGCATTTCTCTAAGCCTGACTCATTGCCATCAGCTCCAATAAAATAAAAAAAATAACTGCATCTGTGTGTGTGTGTGTGTGTATGGGGGTGTGCGTGTGTGTGTGTCGGGGTTGGGTGGGGACGCGAGGAGACCCCCACGCACGCTTCTGGGGTCCGCTGTCTGTCATGCGAGCCTGACAAATGGACGACACTCAGACGTGCTTGCGGTTGAAAAGAAGATGTAAGAGAGAGGAGTGAGATGGAGAGGGGGATTAAAGATGTTCGGGCCGCGCGGTGGGAAAGACGAGTCACGAGGAGAGGAGAAGTTCAAAGTAAGAAAAATAAAGAACACACATTCCTAAAAGAAGCAGCTAAAATGGAAATAAAAGCAGAGACGTCTTTCGGTTTTCTCTATCGGCGGGGTGAGATTACAATCAGTCAGTGGCGGGCCTAGAAACTTTTACATGAGGGGGACAAAAGAGAAGGCAAGTTTTAGGTATACATGTCCTTTGGCATTTATTTATTTAATAATTATGTTATTTGAAAAAAGTTTTATTTTAAAGACTTAACATTTATGAGTTGAAGGGGAGGCAAGGCTTTACTGCAGGGTGGGCAACTGACCCGCCATGCCCCCCCCGTAGATCCACCCCTGCAATCAGTTCATCTCTGATCTATTATACGAGGACAGGTCAGCAGGGAAAACCAGCAGCATGATATTTAAAGAAATCAAGAAAAAAACGGTTAGCAGCTTAATGTCATTTATGGTGATTAAAACAAGTGAGAATCTACAATTGTCCACTAATAGAAAAAACAATATGTATATATACACTTTCACAGATGGGAATAAACTGCGAATATTTCTTAAAGAAAAACAGGAAAAAGCAGAAAACTCAAACTGATTTGACAATAAAACGGAGACTTGGTGTGCAGGTACGCCACAGTGTTTGCTTAAGGTTTTACATTGAAATGAGCCCGAGGAACGCCGGCACAGAAAAAGAAATTGACTCCTGCGAAATTTTGCTACGTGGAATCTCTAAATGTCACGCAAATGTCACTTTTATACATAGTAGGCATCACGCATATTTGCCTAAGCGCAGCACACTATGAATAATTAAATTACTTACACAATACCTGTAAATTGTGATAACTATTTAGGCGTCGGATCGCAACGTGTGGTGCTCATTTCCTGTTTCGAACGCTCCCGAGAGCGAGCCTTTTTCTCACACGTTGCATTTCAGACAGTGGCTCTTTTGTGGTGCGAGCTTGTGGTGTTTGTGTATATGTGTTTGCATGCTATATGCCTATTCATTCACAGAGAGTGCCATGCAGTAATGGGTCCCAGCTGGGCTCTGCCCACTAAAGCTGAGTAGCCGGTCCTGCTTAACTGGGAGCCCACAGGAAGAAACAAGCGGAGCCTTGAATGGTGCACAAGCCCTCCCAGCTTACAGCACCCCATTAAAAACTTTATTCTCTCTCCCCTCACAAACGCTGTAAAGTCCAGTAGAGTCAGCGCCGGATAACAGTCATGATCTAATCCCTGTTGTTTAGCATGTTTCTTCGCTGCACTGTAAAAAAGGAACTCTATTGAATATTAATCCTAAATTATTCACATTTGAATCAAGTATGCCAGATTGTAGTAACATTCTGATTGAAGTTAATTTTATGGTTTTGTGTGGCTAATTTCATTAACCATCCTTGACGAGAAAACAGTAAGGGTGAACATATATACATCAGGAACTGATTAAGGCTTTTCAAACTGTTTTTTGTTCTTCTTTTTTTTTTTTACTTTAAATGGTACAATAGCTATAACTAGTACTATAACTATACCACTACTTTACCTGTAACTACTACTTTACCATTTGCGCTAATGCTAATTTAGATTGCTAATTCAGAGCGTTTTAACTCTGAAGCAGTCGTTCCCAAATTAACGACACATCTCATTTATGGTCGCCACGGAAACGATTTACAGGCCACCTTGTTGAAATAAAAATTATCTTAGTATTTTTGTAATGCTTTATGCCTTTATCAAAAACAATTAATACTGTAACACAGGAGAACAAACTAATCTGAAACGTATTAGTTAAACTACGTTGTGTAAGTACGTTTCTATAATTGGTCATATGTTCATGTATCAATTTCATCTTTTAGCTGTTAATCTTCCACAATTTCTGCTCTGAAGTACGTTCATTAAAACACAGCCGGCTGCATCAGTCCTCCAGGCCAGCAGGGGGGGTCGCAAGAGCACTTCTTACAAAAAATGTTTAGATTACAAACTTTCTACTTTGAACTGCGAGTTCAGGAGAGTTTGTTCTCCTGTAAAAATAAAAAATGAAAAATTCCCATATAGGATACTTTATCTGTAGTTTAAAGAACTGACAAATGCAATAATTAATATTACATAATTATATGGAGCAAAACAATTCACTATTATTATAACTATTATTACATAATTTATAGTGATGGTTTAATATTGATCGTCTAGTTACGTCTGCTGCTCCTGTCTTTGCCGGAGTCACATTTTATGCACAAAGTAACATCAAATTCATCAGTAAATAAATGACAGCTGGGCCCTCTTTCCTGACTCCTCACTCTAACACTGCACTTCAGACACATCTCCCAGACTAAATGAACAAATCAGAGAAGCATTGTTACCACCTCCCATTCCCACTTATTTACTGCTATTAATTTAATGATTAATAAAAACCGGAAATGAGACCGAATATCAAAATCCTGTTAACAATGCTGGGATTGCTCTGGATTCCTATTTATCTAAATGAAATGCATGCAGATTTCTACATCACTTTTATTGTCTTTCCCCCCCCCAAGAGTTTGTTTCAACAGTGTTTTAACATTGATGTCATGAGAAAAAAAAAGTTTCTACAACAAGGCGTGATTATTCAAATGTTTATCAAGAGACATTTTCATGTCTAAGTTCAAAATTATCCAAAGCAGATGTCTGCTTCCATCTGAGCAAATGTAAGAAAAATGAAAACAAATGATAAACAATCCCTGCGGAAACCCTTGTATGTTTCTTTAAAATTAAATCCAAACCTGACTGCATAAAAAAAAAAAAAAAAGGAAAATAATATATTTAGTTGCACCAATCAATCAGCCAAAGATTGGAGTCAAGCCAATTTTCTCTTGATCTCTGATCAGATAATAAAACATCAGGATTCTGTTTCCCTACTCATGGTACTACAGTACATCCAAGCCATTAATTTCCACTCTTTTCTATCTATAACCACATCAGCCAACAACATTTAGGGACATGTTCTTAAAGCATAAAAGAGGATAATTCTAGGTTTAAAACTGCTATCCGAATAAAACGGCCTGCAAAACATTTTTTTTTTCCCCCTTTATGAGTTGCAATGAAACACTAATAGCCGTCACAAACAAATGAATCCTAATAGGTCAAAATTAGAATAGCTCAGTCAGTCTGGAAGCCAGAAAAAGTCTGATGAGTGCTCCTCCAAAAATGCCACAAGATCACAAGGACATAAATCTACTGATTACATTTTGTGCCAACATCACAAACTGTCACAGAACAGCAAAAAAACCCCAAAAAAAAACACTCAACAAAAACAAAATTCATAAAAATAAATATTCCAGATCTTTAGCATTCATGAATATATAGAAACAACTTATTGCCAGCTTTTATATCAACCTCACTTTTATACCTTCATTTGCAAGTCGCTACGGATAAAAGTGTCAGCGAGATGCACAAACATAATAACTTTTTCCACGCGCCAAAAATCCAACAAACAAAACAAAATGATTTGTCTGTGAGAAAAGAAAGAGTTATGACGATCCTAGAAAGTGTGTTTTTCTTTTTTTGGGGGGAGTGGAGTAGCAGGGGTTTGTTCTTTTTTTTTAATCACCTATGTTTATGAGGTCTTTTTTATGATCTATTGAACACCAGCAGCACAACATTATTCACGTTGCAACGGTCATGTCTCCAGGGGAATTCTGTTCTCTCTCCAGAGTGTGTCCTGAAACATACCCAGGTGTGTCAAACGGTCTCCTGTCTTGTCTCCAACACATCGCCTCAGATTGCTACACACACACACATGCATAAACACACGCATGCACACCCCCACGCACGCTCATATGCAAGCATGAACATTGATTCTTCTCTCAACACATATTTATGAAGTGACACGATGTGGCTGAATTTGGCCCCGGGCCCTCCCCTGTGGCCTCTCCCTCTGTTTCTCCCTCCTTTTACCCTCTCGTTCATTTCTTCTTTTTTTCCCCCTTCTTTTTCTTTCTTTCTGTCTGTTATCATGCTGATACATTTCCTGCTCCTGGCACGGCTCCTGCATAGCTTATGGTTAAAGCAAGCTTTCATCTATCCAGAGCCCTCCAGGACACACACACACACACACACACACACGCCTACATAAACACGCTCGCGCACATATGCAGGCGCTTGGTACGGGCCAGTGCTGCCCCAGCCAGACCACAGGCCCAGACAAGCTCCGCTGGCACCAATCACTCTGATAACATCTCGGGTTTTATTTCATTTCTGGCTCACTCTGCTCTGATCTGGGAAAGACCAGCATGAAAAAAAGAGACAGAGAGAGAGTTTGCTGGAAAAATATGTATTACTCCAGCATACGGGGAGCTCCTTAACCCTCAGCACTTAACCTCCACCCCTCTCTCTCTGTGTGTGTGTGCAGTGCCGTCCACGGACGTGACAGCGCAGGCCCTTCGCTGTGCAGAAAGCAGCGGATTGCTGATGATCTCTGTTCTTTTCCTGCTGGCGGCCCAACGGTTTTATTAAGTGATTAAAAGTAATAGGCGAGGCAAAGTTTAATTAAATGTATTTGATCGATATTTGAGGTATTGATGATATTCCAAATGCCCTGGTTTATGTCTGAGCTTTCAGTGGAAAGAAAAAATAAAGACATAGATGGGCAAACGGAACCAAATCAAATTTAACGACTCTGTAACTGACAAAGAAAAATGTTAGCGTTAGATTAAAAATGAAACTAGCTCTGCCTTTTATTGCCAAAACATCTGCTTTCTACTTATTTCTTCCTCCCCCTTTATTTAATTTCCACAGTATGAGAGGGGTGCGTGTATTGTAGAGCTAAAAAAACTCAAAAAAACATGGTTCTAGATTCTGGTGTTGGGACAAGCCTGCATCAGAACGACACAAAAGGTGGACAGGGCTGTGCCAAAATTGAATGGGACCCTGGGCAGCATGGGACCAGTACTGTTTAATTGAAAACATGCTATGGAGTTAAATGATGAATGATGATGTTTTTAAGAATCCTGTTAGTCAGTTGGCATTGCTTTGTAAAGAAATAGCTCTTTGGAATAAAGTTTTACAAGAAACCAGTTATTTCTCAGTTTTACTAATTTTCTTCCACAGGAATGGAAAAAGATTCATCGCAACTATTTCATACCTTTGCTTTGCAATTTTGTCAACACATGCCCGCGAAGTTAACCTTGTCATGTCACTTTTCTGCTCCTGGCATTGGAGCATTGTTGATGAACTTCCAATTCCATGTGTAATTACATGTAATTATTCACATTCTTACTGAAGACTGTTTACTACACACCTTTCCACCTAGTTTGGGCAGTTCGAGTCCCAAATAAACCCACATAAATCTGAAGTGATTTCCTGCTGGTTGAATTGATGCAGGGTTTCTAAGCAAATTTCTGCTAGCAGGTATGTAGCTAAGTCAGATAAGCACACTTTGTAGCACTAGGCTACAAAGAGTAGAAAAAAGAAAATTACTTAAAGTCATCTGTTGTGTAGTGGGCACGAAATGTCCCCATAAGGGATCCGAAACGTCCCCATAAGACACACAAAATGACATGTGGTCGGCGTGACTCGTCTCGTCATAAACAGTTCAAATTCAGCCAAAAAAAGATGTCCCACAAAACAGCCAAAACTACAAAGGCACAAAATGAAAAAGCACCTGCTGATATGAATTATGTTTGAGAATTAAAGTCCTCTCTGGAGCCCCCTGCTGGCCTGGGGGACAGTTCGCCTATGGCTCAAGCTGGTTCATATTACGTGAATTGTCTTTGTAGAGGTCTCTTTTACTGTAATTACTCAACAAGAGAATGAACTGAGGGGAGGGGAGCTGGGGTACTGTAAATGTGCTATGAAAGTCTTTCAATATCTCTTGTGGTGAGCCGGCTTGTAAAAAGGAAATACGTTGTCTCCTCTCTTCTCTCACAATCCCACCCAAGTCAGAGCACAAATAAGATAAAGAGGGGAAGAAGAAGAAGAAGAAGAGCGTAGAAGGTAGCTTATTAACAAGCACCCTACTCTTTACTTTTCACTACTATAAATAGTAGCTCACTTATTCTCAGAAGCAAACATATACTGTCATATAGTGAACAAGAACCGTGCATGTTGTCTAGTAATCTGCACCAGCGGGTAAGCAAAGTAGGCCAAGCTAGACATGCAGCTGAGCAGGTTCTCCGTCTGAAGGCATGCTTTCACTACATGTACTGTATGTTCTTTTTAAGAAAAGAAACGCTCCATTACTCAGCACATCTGCTAGACAGAGCGAGAAAGCCGGCAGCTCAAATACTGTAACTACAGTCCCGTAGTCAAAATATCTTGATTATAGCTATTTACACAGAGCACATAAACACGTTCGCAGATTCCCACTGACACAAGGCGAGGGACGATCGGTGGCAGCGGGAGCATGAAGTTCACGTCAACACTTCACTCAAAAGCTAAATGCAAAAAAAAAGTGTGTGTGTTTTTGGAGGGGTAGGGAGGTGAGGGTTGTTGCGCCAAAGCGTCAGGAACGCCATCGTCGCTCACCATGTGTAGCAGGGACGGTGCGTGGAGTTTTCTTTAAAGCCTCTTCAGTAAAAAGGCTGTTAAGGAGCAAAGAGTCCACACATCTGGAAGACACAGTCAGTCAGCACATGCTGAAAGTTAGCGGTGGCGCTCGCAGTCCAAATTAGTGGCAAGTTTTATTCCCCCGCTGTGGTAGGAAAATATCAAATCTGCTGCCATATGAGTGCCATAAAGCTGGCTGTGGAGTGTTTGATGCCTTCATGTGGGAGCCTTTAAGCTGAGAGTGGGTCTGCATGTGTGTGTGCGTGTCGGTGTGTGTGTGTGTGTGCGTATTTAGTGGGAGATGCAGGCCTTAATGGGAGATGAGAGCCATTGTATGCATTCTTGCACAGGCATATGTTTTCTGTTTGTGTGCCTCTTATCGCCGTGCGTATCGACGTCCGTGCATGCACAGGGAATTACACCTATATGTGTGTGTGTGTGTGTGTGCAGCTGTGCCACTTTAGCAGCCCCCTTGCAGACCCAGTTGACCCTGCTGCTATAGAACAGACAGACACAAGCAGAGTCAGACGGCCCCTGGGGTGGTCCTGTCTGAGGCGCGGTATTATGGGCCAACGAGGCCAGGGGCCCATACGCAGGCAGGGACACGTATATTGTAATTGCACACACACACATATGTATAGGTCCAAGGACATATGTGTGTAAAAGTTAGACTACATACAAGAAAGAAATCTGATGAAAAGGTTCAATACCTTTATCTTAATTTTTGTTCCAACCTTTAATTTGCCTATTTGTTGTTGCACATGTGCAAACTGTAGGAGGACTCAAGCAGTTCCTTTCACTTTCACTAAATTGCTGAAAAATGGTAGACAAAGCTCGCAAATCACAAAAATATTTTATGTTCATTCTGCAACTACCTGCAGGTAGGTGTGCAGATGCGAGCGGCGGGGTGACACATCACCAATCATTTCTGCACAAACCCCCAGAAAATAACTGAAACTGGAATAATTATTCAGTTATACATACTAGCAAACTTCAGCTGTGATAGTTGATGTTACCAAATGTGTAATTTGGAGGGGAAAAGGAGCAAGTATATGTCATTTTCTCAAAAAAAAAAAAAAAAAGGCAGTGGAATAAAGGGCAAATCTGCAACTTTCAAAAGCAAGAATTAAAAAAAAAAAAACTAAATTCCCTGGCAAGCATTCAGATCACTCATGTAAGAACACCACAACACACACACACACACACATATATACTACTTTACACATCTCCCACCATGTGACCCCTAATCACAACCCCAGAGCTTGGACATCAAATGAATCAAGCTTGAAAAAAAAAAAAAAAAAAAAAAATCATCAGGAGTAATTAACGCATTTTCATATGCAAATGTGATTAATGCAAAACTACAAAGTCATTATGCAAATCGACTTTTCCTTGAGCCTCTGTACAAATATTCGCAGCTCAAATCAGGGATCAGTCTCGCCATCTTTCTTTTTTTCTTTTTTTTTATCTCCTTTTCCCTCTATCTCTCACTCTCTCTCGGAGCAGAGATAATACGTAAGTAGCATGTGAAGTTATTTCCGAACTCACGCGGTGTGTGTGTGTGTGTGTGTGTGTTTTCATGCGATGGGGCCGGGGCTATGGCATTACGCCGCCTGCCTACTGATTACTGGCTGCTTGGCACTGGAGCGAGACGGGGAAGCCGGCGAACAGGGGAAGGTATGAATATGCAAAAGCCTGATTGCTTTTCATGATTAAAGCCTATTTAATATGGAAATGAGAGCAAGCCAGGTGATTAAAGGAGCATTGGGTGGTTGGGCAAAATTAAAAAAAAATAAAAAAAAGAGGGGATGAAGAAGAAGTGGGGTAAAGGGACACCTTCAAGTCCGTACAAGTGGAGGTGTGAGCAAACTGGAATGTCGCTGAATGTCAATGTCGGTTTCAGATTTATTCGACCCGTTTGAGAGCAGGAGGGTTGCTTCATCTTTTGAGACATTTTCAGGAGTTGCACCACAGGTTTTCATCCAGTAACCACAGTGACTCATTTAAGGTGAGAAAAAAAGCATCCTTTCTTGCCCATTAGCTGAAGACTTTAAAAGAAAAAAACCCCCAAAAAACTGATCTTATCATGTTAAAATACTCCTTCGCGCACTTTCACACCCGCAGAAATTTCCTACATGCAAAGTGTGACCGTTCTTAAGTTTATCTCCACTTTGGTGTCCTTTGATCGTCAAAAATCAAGTGGCGCTTCGGTCCTGGCTTGAACGCCGGCATCTGTATCACATTGAGCTCTTTGTTTTCACCCCGCCACAAAAAAATAAAATAAATAAATAAATAAATAAAAAGTACGGCAAAGGTGACACAAGCGAGATCACAGGTGGACAGAGAGCAAAACGGAGGGAGATGTTGGAGGATGTCACCGTTGCTCACATCATCTCATGAAATATTCAACTGTGTGTGGTGAAAGAGACAGAGAACGGGAAGAGGGAAGGGTTGTCATGATGCCACTTCGCCCCCCCGTGCCTTAAAGTGCTCTGAGGTGGCGTTCGGGGGAGGTATTTTGGGGTGGGGACGGGGGTTACGACAGGCGTCCTGAGAGGAGTTCAAAGCAGGGCCAGGGTCGTCTCAGTGCGGCAACGCTCCCTTGGCGACAGCTTCTCCCGCCTGTGTTATGACACGCATCATTCTTCACATGCAACAAAAAAATAAATAAAATAAATCCATCCAAATATTACTAGACTCCCAACAAAATCCACACACACAAACACACATACACACTTTGTGCATGCATCAGCAGGAGAATCTCAGGAAGGGGGGGAGAAAAAAATTAAAAAACAGGGCAGAGGAAGGCCATTTTTCATCTACTGTACAAACCGTATAAAAGAAAAAAAAGAAGAAGCATGCACATGTAAGCGTGCGTGCGTGTGTGCGTGTGTGTTTGCGCGGGTGCGTTTTGCACCTTTTGGGGTTGAATCTGCTGGCCTTGCAGCATGTTTTTGCAGTTCAGGCGAGCGGGGCTGACAGACAAAGAGGCCAGACAGGATGTTATAAAACACAACCAGGTGAAGAGGAGAGGGGTTAAGCATATGCTTTGCATGCTACACAAGCGCGTCGTGCGTTATTAGCGTGCAGAATCCGCCTCCCTTTCTCAGTGCACCTCCCTGCTTCCTCCGCTTGCTCTGCAGGTCGGATCTGCCCGGCGTGCCTCGAAGCTCGCATGCAGTCAAATTATGATATTTCCTTATAGGGGGAAGGGTGAGCGCGTGGAGATGTGCTAGCGAGTGCCTCTAACACTTTGGACTTAATTAGTCCTAATAATGTAATCTAATTTGCTTGAAACTTGAGACAGACTTGAGTGGCAATCTAATGTGTTGAACAAAGCTCCCCTCCTCGCTTTCATTTGGGGGCCTTGGAGTGCTTTCATGTCCTGTTCTCTTAGTGATAAGACTTTCTGTCTGAGTGACTAACTGGCTGCAGCTCTTTCAGGCTGACTCAGTCTTTAACGCTGCCTGTTTTGTTTCCCTCCTCTGACTGTCCTGCAAAGGCAAAATTGAATGTAAAATGATTGATTGGCTCATTTTTCCCCCTCCCCCCTCCCTGTCTTTGTTTGTTCCCAGAGCTGTTGAAAGCTCTTCAAGTTTCCCAAATCGAATTCTCCCCAACCCTCCCCTCCCAAAAATAGAGACGATTAACAAAAGCCACATTGTTACTGAGCGGCGGTCAGATATTTTTATTATCTGCTGAGGGAAAATCTTGAGAACTTCTTTTTTTTTTTTGGAGCGTCGCTTTCATTCTCGCAAATCGACAGCGACGTCCAAACCTTCGCTGTCACATATTTTCTCTGATCTCCCTTTACAGATACTTCCCAAAGTGACTGACGATGGCCACACACAGCTGCCGGCCACACACAGACGCCGCGCATATGTACGGGATAGCAGCACAGACAACAAAAAGGGGGTCTCTACTGAGCTTGGCTCGAAAATAAACAAATTGTCCAGATCTGAACTGGCCGTGAGGCATTTTGAAATACCCAAAAAGCCAGTTTGGTCTGCTGGAAATCTGAAACAGAAACTAAAGTGTTTTCTCCCCAGCTTCCTTGTTCGTCTCAAAGTCGTTCAGCTTGCATTTTGAGCCACACGGAGCCTAAAGAACTCTCTGAAATGTTCTCTAATGCACAAGAAGCAATATCTTCCCTGGGTGTTTTATGTCAAAAAAAAAAAAAAAAAGAAGCTATTTATGAACAGGCATAACCATAGAGGTGGATGTGTTGTTTCAAGTAATGACAGCAGTGATTCAACGCTGGTTAATAAGCGCTTTCGTTTTGGTCCAGTAGTTAAAAGTCCTTTTAGCAAAATGCCAGAGAAAGTGCTGAAGTAACCGCGACTGTCTCAAGTCTACCTGTTGCTGCACACTGCCTCTCAGGAGCCTCAAAGAACACTACTACATTTTATTACTCCACTCACAAAAAATAAAAAAATATACATATATATAAAAAATCCAGCTGCAAGCTGCCAGCCAGCTGGCTGAAAGAAGTGTTGAACATCTGAAGTTTCCACTTTGACTCATTTGGTACACATAACAGTTCTTTTAAGACAAAAACAGGAATCGTCTTATGAAACTTGCTCTAGTTTTTAGCTCCTGTTTTATTAGCTTATTTAATTTAGTCAAATTTCTTAATTTCTTTTGTTGTTGACTGTTTTACTGTTTTTATTTATTTGATCAAAACAGGTTTCTCTTGTAAAGAGACAACATGTATACATAAAGGTAAAATAAAAAGAAATTCAACTTTGACCTCACCTACAAGAAAAACAAAATACGCTGGGCATTGCCAGTCAGCTGGCTGAATAGAGACTATTACATTTTCAGTTAGCAGACAGCATAATTAAACAGCTAATGCTACCTCAATAAACTACCGTCAGCCACCAAAGCACAACTGATATTCTACTTATTTTGCCCATGTTCAAATGTTTATGTAACATAACCCGTTTACAGCGAAAAGATAGAAAGAGACACATCATAGTGTTTGATAAATAAATATGAACTAACAGCACTTGGTGTACAAGTTCAGAAAAATGTTTCAGTTCTTCAAAAAATTATCTTGTTGCTCCCAGAATGGATGAGTAGAAAATGATCAGAATTGATCCTCATGTCAGTTTTGGCCTTACAGAAAATCAGTCCAGATCATTTTAAGTAGTCAGTCCTTACTTCTGCTTTTTAGGTGATTAAATACACTCTGCAGCAAAACATTTTTCTTAGCAAAAAGTCTGACTTCACTGATTTACATAAAGGCTTTTGCATGTCTAGAACCAAAAGCTTTGTTTTACATTATTATCATTGAAGAGGGATCACTGGTATGGAAAAAAAACAAAATTTCCAAACATGATTTCTGTGACAGTTCTATTGCTCTGAGTGAATTAGCTGCTTTGTTCAATTATGCCTTGGGCTGGCTCTGTTTTACACAAGAAGCACCACCATCCACTTTAATTTTACAGTTTTATTCTAGAAAAACTAGAAAAACATTGTCATAGCTACAGTCACTGATATATCATTTTAGCTGCAGTTAGAGTCGTTGTGGCCTTTTGAAAAATTTTACACTAAAACTATTTAGATTGTGTTACATAAGACAGTTTTCAAGTAACCATTCTGCGGTACTGAAATGAAGATTATCATAACGTGAGATTCTCATACAGACGTTCACTCTAGCCACCATCATCGCAACTACATCAGTTGGAACTGCCGAAGTGTGAAGTCTGAAACGGCGAAAAAGCTGAACGGAGCCACTTTAGTCAGAGAACGAGCCATGAAAGCTTCCCTTTAACCACTCAGATCTGACCATGACACAACAGTGGAACACAGCGGTGACCAGTTTCTGCGTTAGCCGTTTAATCGTGCGTGAAACTCCGTCTGGAAACATCTTAGTCTGCCGAAGCCTTGTGTAATCCTGGACAGCCTTCTCAGCCCTTTGGGTGCGATGCTGACTGTCTCCTCTGATAAACCCTGCATTGGTTTCCCCACAGCACCGGCAGTCGGCAGGCGCTACCATTCTTCCACACACCTCCTTTTTTTTTTGTTTTTTTTCCGCCATCTCCCCCCCAAGCCCGCCAGCTGTTTTCCCTTTCCCCCCCACAACAGCCGACTGAAAGGCCCTGCAGCCTTATTAATCCGTTTCTCCTCACCCCAACCCAAGCACACACAGACGGAGTTTAATCTTTAACTTCTGCATATAATGCTGCTGGATTTTTTTCTTTCTTTTTGTCAAATGCTCCGATAAGTGACGTGCTCTTGCAAAAACAAAACAAAAAAGGAAGAAATAAACCACGTTGCTCTGGTTTTCTCCCGTTTTAGAGGGAGTTTCAACTTCAAAACCGGCATGTTGGCGTGTGTGTTTGCGTGTGTGTGACCAAAAATAACTGCACACTTGCACATATTTTTTGACATTCCTGGTGAAGATGTGAAAAGAAAATTACATAAATAAATCTTATTGCAGAAGTATAATCTCCCACTGATTTTTTTTTTTAAACATCACGCTTAGTAAGGTACATATACTACTATATCATTATGTCTGTAGATAAAATATATCTTTCACTTTCACTTTACTTTTCCAACTTGATGTAGGAACTTCTAAATGGCAATTAAGACCTTTTGTTGATGTGGGGAATACATATGATGTGACACAGAGGCCTGTTTCTGCAGGTTTGACATGGATCAATGTTTATCTACAACATACAGTGTGCAGGATAGAGAAGTAAGTTAAAAAAATAATAAAATACACCAAACACCAAAGATCCCTGTTTAAGATCTTCAGTAAGTGCCAATCAGAGTTCACAAAGTTTCCATAGCGACCATTAAACCATATTTACACGCCAATAAGTTGTTTGGAAGTGAAACTAACAACAACAACAACAAAAAAAAAACGTAAACATGTGGATGTTGCTAAACTCTACTGGGAGTTTAACTAGAACTTTGGGCTTTGATTAGGTAAGACTAAAATTGATCTTATGGATAAGAAATCCTTCAGGTTTGGTGTGAAACAAATGGTAAATATGTAGAGAAGCAACTGGAGGAGGAGGATCTGGAAGGCGGTGGGACATTTTTCTCATTAAGCAACCCTGGAGATTTTGTTAGAGTGGCATTGTGAACTTTTTAAAATACTAACATATGGGGAACAAAAAGAAAGCAATAGACAGCAGTAGGAAGCAAAGAACGGATCATCACTGGGTCTTTGCAGCAGGGTAACGATCCAAATTAACACAGACGTGATTCGCCACAAATGTCTCGTTTGAATTTGACCTAAATCAAATAAAAAAATTAAAAATAATCAATCTGAGGAGTGAGCTAAGAAGAGGAACGATCAAAAACTCATCAATCTGTGATTGTTGTTATGTTTCACAACTCCAAAGTTGTGAAACATAAAAAAAAGGTCTGTCTTGTTAGCAAAAAGTAACAGTAAAACATATTACCAACAGGGAAGTGTCTTCAGTTCACTTCAGTTTATTCCTCTCTGAACAAACATATTCAAATTAATGGCTTGATTTTTTTTTTTTATTATTATAATATTTTTCTAATGTGAGATTTTGCTCCTGCAGCATCAAGATGAAATGATTTCAAGACTTTTTGCACATCTTTACCAAGGATGCTAATAAGTACTCATACACATTCACTACAGGCACTTAGCTGTAGAGGGCGCTGTGTGGGTGACATCCTCCTTACAATGAAACAGACACAACTCTGCAGCTCTAATGAAAATCATCTCAAGCTACATTAATCCCTCCTGAACGCCACCGTCAAAATAAAAGCTTTCTAGAAAGAGAGAGCTGTGTGTTTTGGGAGCAGTGTGCCCCACCTGTGCGTTTAACACTCCGTACCTCCTTTCTCCTGTTTGGGGCAGATTCCCTTGGCCGGGGTCAGCCTCCTGCGCTGGTCTTCCTCCCCTCCGGGGGTCACCTGGACGCCCACCTCCACCGGAAGCGACCGTCCTCTGCCGAGCTCCAGCGAGCGGGCCCGGGGCGAGACGGGAACGCCCATGATCCCTCCCGCCTCGCCGGGCTTGGAGAAGGCGCCGGGCCCGCCACCGCCGGGCCCCCTGCACAGCCGCCGCTTGTGCTCGATGAAAACAAGGATGTCGCCGAGGGGGAAGTTGGTCTGACACTGGCCGCAGGTCAAGAGGTCGTGCTCCCCGGGCCCCATCCTCCGAGGACTCGGGGTGGACGGCTCCGGAGAGGGAGATTGAGCACCTGAGTCATGGTTGACCTCCGCTGTGAGGAAAAAAGAGACGCAGAAAACAATTTAAAAAAAAACAAAACAAGACATTCAGTCAGTGAGAAAAACATTCTCAGAAAGAGAGAGAGAGAAAAAAAAAACTCAGCAAGGCTCAGTCCTGAAACCAATACAAGATAACAACCATCCGTCTGTACCACACAGGGTGGTCGTTACATTCAAAAAAAAAACAAACTGTGTCACGTTCGGGGGCTTGAAGCAGCAGAACGCTGTTAAGACTACTTTGCCTAGATAAACACCTGCGCCGCTTATCTCTGAGAGAGATCTGCGTAGGTGGGACCAAAAACACTTTACTCTACATGTCGGTGTGCGTCTGCGAGAGTGTGTGCGCGCTCGCTACGCTTGTGTTTTGTGTTTGTGCGGCCAGGAAGCGATTCATCTCAACGGCGCAGGCTTGGTTTCCGGTGAGGGCCCTTCGCCACGCCGAGCTGTCACAGCGAAGATGGTTGCCTTCCACCACGTGGGAGCCTCGGCTTCTGCTCGACAAACTGCATAGCGTAACCAAGGCCACATCCACAAGCCTCTGTTGGGGTGGGGATGTGTGTGTGTGTGTGTGGGGGTGTGTGTGTGTGTGTCTTAAGAGTGGGAAACGTGAGGAGGGGGAAAAGAAAAAAAAACAAAAAAACAGCTTAATGTGTGCATGAATGGATCAAGACTCAGGTGAGTTTAAACCGTATTCTCAACAGACTGAAAATCCATAAGCCAAACCTGGGGTCCTGTTAGGAGAGTAAATCTCATTCTTCACAGATCTGACACGGTCATTAATAACCATTACGGCGTTCTTCTCTGCCTCCTCCCGCCGCCCCTATGGCACAGACACCGTCCCTCAGCTTAACGCAAATCCCTCATGGACAACTTCCACTTTTTTTTTTTCTCTTTCTCCACACTACTCTGATGTACCACCATGAAAATGTGTCCTCTTCTTGAGAGCCCAGAGGAAACCTGAAGCTCCAGAGACGGTGAGGGATGTCTGGGCGAGCGAGCAGGCGGGCGGGCAATCAGGGAGGGAGCCGCGTCGGTGCCTGGGGGAGAGAGAGAGAGAGAGAGCAACCCATCTCCTTCTCTTTTGTCTCTCCCTTTCTCTCCTTCTCCAAACGACACCCCAGTGAGTTATCGGTGAAAAATTAGAGCAAGTTTTTTTGTTTTCTTTTTACTTTTAACTTACTTCTTTTTGCCTCTCTTTCTTGTTCATCTTTTGGATGCCAGGTTGCACCAGATTCCCGCCAAAACGTCTTGCATTTTCCCTTTGTACTTCCGGTTCACACAAACCATTTCACATTCATATACTTATACTGCATCTTAGCTTATGTGATAATACAATTTAATTTAAGTTAGAAGTTATTACTCTCTAAAAACTTTGCATTACAGGCGATTTCCTTTTGCTTTGTGTTTGATTGCTGAAAAATACATGTTAAGTCACGGCTCCTGATCAGCCCAAATTAACTCTGAGGAACCTTATGTTATTTATCGGAGCTATGTATTTATATGATAATAGAATATTAGTTTAACTCTGGTTAAAATGAGGCATGTAAGGCCTGTAAGTCGTGTACAAAACGCTCAAAGTTTTGAAGGCCCGAAATGGCGCAGCGGAGAAAATACAAGCATCTGAAAACGCAACAGATGTCCAGTGATTTTAAAAATTTGTGTATGGCTAAATGACAAAGCATGGGTGTGAACAGAATTACCATTCAGCTCTTTCCTACGTCCATTTCATACCTGTAAACAAACCATTTTGTTATAATCTTTAACAGTGACGGATCAGTTTAGTTTTTGTGACTTACAGAGATTGTAAAAAGGCTGAAATCTTGTGTTCACTTTGATGTTATATGACTTTATAAATGTATTTTCTCCACGTTGAGTTTTTTTGTTTTTACTCTATCTAAATTTGGGTCAGGTTACTCTTATCTAATCTCCATCTGACAGATTATGACCCCCGATCAAACCGAAAGAACTCTGAGCAACTTCCTGTTCAAAGATAAGATTTGTTTTTAGTCACAGAAAAGTAGAATCACGAAAAAGTATCACCCTGTGGGGTATAATATAAATTTTAAAAAAAAGGAAAGAAAAAGAAAAAAGCTAATTTTTTTTTAAAGTCTTGCAATTATTCTAGTATATCATGTTTGGAGAATTGGGCATTTAAATAGAAGTCCGAGCGCTTTGAACTGTCTTGTGGCTATTTAGTTGCATAATTCATGAAAACACTAATCACTTAAAAAAAAAATTTGTAAGAAGAAGTAGAAAGCGGTTTAAGGACACCGAGTACTAGTTGAGGGTAGGAAATGGTTTGTTTGAGCTCACAAAATGGAAGTAGGAATGGATGAAACGGCAACATCTGGGTAAAACGTTGGTGAAGAATCCACCTGTTTTCGGAAAACGTCGGCATTTTGTTTGGCTCTGCTCCCTGTTTGGGTTAGTTGGCATGTGACAGATTAAATCACAAACACTGAAAGGCTTTCTGCTAATGGGTAGCATTTGTCAGAGCCTTATAGCTACATTTCCTTTTGCTCATTGTACATGCAGAAGATAGAAAATGCTTTAAATTATCCGATGTCAACACAGAGCAGCAAGCGGACGTTCAGTATATAGGAAACGTTCAGTGGCAGGTGGCTCCGTTTGTGGACCTGAAAAACATCAGGCGACGAAACGACAAAGTTCTGAGCTGGTAGAGGGGCGAAATGATCAGCAGCTGTTTCTTCCGCTGTTGTGACTGTTGTTGTCCCCCCGGCTCCAGTCGCCACCTTTGTCCTCTTTTAATTGTTGCGTCCCATTCGCTTTGTTCCTCGAGTCAAAAACTGGGTTTCCGGCCATTCGGAGACACACAGCCACACGAATCTAACCTGACGCCGGAAGGCGACCGGACCCACACGACATTGAAAAAAAAGAAGAGAGAAAATATGTGTGTGCAGCTATCGTTCCTGTTGCTGATCTCAAACCGTTTCTCTAAACTTTCCAATCATCTCTGTTAACCTCTGATCTTTTTTTTTATTTTTTAGCCAGTTTCACCGTTTCTCTTATTTCTGTTCAGATAAATAACTCCTCTTCCTCCTCTCTGGGCCCAATCACCCATCCACCCACGTAAACACACACAAGCACACACACCTGCACCGGCACATTCTAGTCATCTCCAGTCGCTCCAACCATGGACCAATGCCAAATATCTTTCTCTAGATGGCGATGGCTTCCTGGACTCCTGCCAAATAATTTCCATCTCATATTCTTTGACGGCAACGGAGGAAAAACAAACACGCATCTACCCACAGTTCACAGCTTGTAGCCGTAATTCAGACGAAGCGACGCTCGGGCCGTGTAAAGGCGATGCGCGCCATGCGTGCAAGCGGAACTTCACACTGAGCCGGCCCGAGGCATAAGCAAAAACAAGCCCCTCTCCATCCCCCAAATCCCTGATTAGGACCTCCGAAGCAGCAGGGGGCCCCCGAGAGTCCCCTGAAACCCAAAATGTTGTAAATGCACCACTTTTGTGTTGCTTGTAGTCGAGTTGGTGAAGAATGAGGCAACTTTAAAAATTCACTCTGCTTTTTAAAAGTTTAACAAAATGCTACATTTGTACCTGAATTAATTTAAGTTTCAGAAGTACTAAGAAGCTGTTCTACATATAAAAAAAGTGACTTTTTTGGGAGCAGACCCACCATATTTTAACACAGCTGCTCTTGCTCCTGCGAATAAATCTCAACGAATAAGTGAGAATTTTCCACAAATGCAAACCTCGCCACTCTTCCCTGCTCCACTGAGCCTGTACTGAAACAATGAACACTAGACACGACGGCAGGAGGAAATGAAGTCGATCCAAATCTTGACAATTTCAATAAACCTTCTCTTAAGGCCTTCTTTACTAATAAATTTTGCAAACCGACCCACATGATTGCAAAACAGTCCAATGTAGAGGACTCATCAGTTATTCCGCAATGAGGGCTCTTAAACCCATTTCTGCCCAGGGCCCGGCTCAACATTTGGGCCGCCCCTGCGTGCAAAGGAGACAAACAGGACAGGTGGCGACCAGGGGGGGGGATGAGACAACAAAACGAGTGGATGAGCTGACAGGCGCCCTGCAAACCGAACCCCCGCGTCTCGACTTGAGAGACAAACCTAACGAGGCCTGTTTTGCTAAACCTACGGTTGAGTAACGCGGCCTCAGGGCAGAAGGCGGTAAATTACTAGGAACTGGCACCGAATCTATGCCACTGGAACGAAACTCGGACACCTTCTCACAACCACGCCCTCTCGCTCATCTTTCCTCAGGCTCACCTGCGAGAGGGAGGGAGGGAGGAGGGGCAAAAAAAGGGGAAATGTGTATGCTAGAAGGAAACAAAGAAGGAATGCGTACAGGAGGGGCTAAAAAAAAAATCTGGGAAAATGTCGAACTGGAAACACATATAAGGGAGAGAGGGGGGAAAAAACATACTAATGTGGCATATCAGGGTGACAGACAGCGTCTAATTCCCCCTGCATGAGAGAGGAACATGCTTGATAGGTAAAGGAGCACAGCTGACGCTCTGTCAAACATGCCATCGCGAGGGAAGGCGTTATGATAGCAATGAAAGCCAGCTGTCTAACACAATACCACACATACTTTGTTTTGTTTTTTTTTTCTTTCTAGCTCGCTCTGTTTCTTTTCTTTTTGGTTCCTTTTTTTTTTTTGCTCTTCTTCACACACACCGAGCTGAATCTTCACCCCGGTGACACTCCTGTTACTCTGCTTTATCAAGTGTGGGTTAAGTCAGGCAGCCTTAGAGCACCCCCTATCAGCTTGATGAGGGGAGAGTCAGTCAGTCAGTCAGTCAGTCTACTGCTGCTGCTGCTGCTGCTGCTGCACAATGTGTACCAGATGGGAAATGCTGCTGAAGACAATGGGCCTCTTTCAGCAAAAAAAAAAATCATTTATGATAAAAAAAAGGCAACAAAACACCTAATAAAGGTCTCGTTTTCTTAAAAAGACAAGTAAGTGGTTTGATTTTTCTTAACAGTGAAATAATAAAATCATCAGACTTTTGTCAGAACTTCATAACGATTATTTGGTTGAAGATGACTGAAGCAGATTGTGACTCTAACCGCTCCTATAAACTCCTGAAACTCTCTAATGAATGCTTAAGATCAGGAGTGAATTTAAAAATAAAAAAAACCTTTTCAATTTTTTTTTTGTTTTTTGCCTGAATCAAATTTGAATTTGCTAAAAAAAAAAAAAATAAATAAATAAAAAATCCTCAGACAGGAAACATCAATCGTTTAAACGTTTGCCAGGGTTTAGATCTTGACTTTTTTTTTTTTTGAACATGTCAACACAAACTTCTGATTATTAGTCAGATTTCCTAATAATCTAACCTAACCCTAAGGCCACAGGCACTCAGATGACAAGTCGACTGAATTCAATAGGTTTCAACCTGCCTCCGTTTCTCCAACCGCGCAGCTTTAAAAACACACTCAATCTCAGGAGCTAAACTCCACCGGGGAGAGAGAGAGGGGGTGTGTGTGTCTGTGTGTGTGTAGGAGGGGTGGGGGTAAGATTCACTCTGCCATTGAAAACAAATGACACCAGCAACATTGCAGATGGTTGCAATCAAACATTCAAACGATGAACGGGGCCCGGCTTCGCCCATCCTCTTTTTTTTATTTTATTTTTTTCTCATCTATGATTTGCCAAGCAGAGCTGCAACACTGCAACATTGTGTAAGGCCAGGCCTGCTTGTGTGTGTGTGTGTGTGTGTGTGTGTGTGTGAGGGGGTGAGTGAGTGTGTGTTTAATTATCTTATCAGCATTTAATCTGTAGCAGTCCCAATCCTTTATCGTAAATCTTGGATTATCAGCCTGAGTGTGAGCAAAATAAAGCCCTGCTGCTGACTGTGACTTGTCACTGAAATTGCCTTATGACCTATGAGGTATGACGCTTGGAGGGGCATAAATCAAATTTTGGCAAATTTGTATAATTGAGAGATGGAAAAAAAAAAAAAAGTGTCACCACATTGCAAAACTCACCGAACGCGTTCTGTAATGTTTCAGTTATTGAAAGAAAGACAAAAATCGTAAATCGATCAGCCACCCCGACCGTCTCCTGCGAGATTATCATCCCGTCAACCGCAACGTTTGTGTGAATATTTGCTGTGGGGTGGAGTGAGTGAGAGGAGGGCGGTGGGGGAGGCGAGAGCGTGTATACGGTGGGTTTCTCTCCCCCCCAGTCGTTTTGACGGCACATATGGCACGGATAAAGACAAAAACACTGACTGTTTCGCGAGTAGCATGCCAATTCAGAGAGTAAACAGTTATCACGAGGCGTTTCCGTGGGATGGATCCCACTCTGGTGATGGTACGCTGCAAAACATCATTGTGGAGGGACAGGGAGGACGGTCTGGAAAGGACGGGGGTCTGAGCAGTAGAATAAAAACAAACAACAACAACAAAAAAAAAAAAACAGTGCAGTTCATAATTTTCACAGGAATTCATCAGAGCTGCTGTAGGACATAGGTCTCGGTTTATCATAAACTCAACACCTTTGACCTCTGAGTGTGATCACAAAACAAATAATTAACTGGAAGCTGAATTTTGGCTTATTGAGCCTTCTTGCAGAGCAGCTTCTTACATGTGATTTGTTTTAGGCAGTAAAGCCACACACTTTGCATGTGGTCATGCAATCTGAGCGTAACTTGTGCAGACTCACACTAAATGCTGAATTGGTGTGTGTGTGTGTGTTTCTTTTTCCTTCTTGTCTGTGTTGCACGCTTGCACATTCTGTGCATTTTCTGCATTTGAGTGTCCATAGATGTGTGGCCGGGCAAGCGTAGTTTCCAAACACACACACACATGCACAAGCACACGCATGCACATACAGGCACCGTCCTCCATTGACAAGCCCGTCCAGAAATATGCTGATATTCAGGTTTCTGTGTTCAGAAACCGAGTGTGTGACCCTATGGGCCGCCGCCGGCTGAGGAGCACGAAGCTGCGTTCGGTTACACGCCGTTCTCCCTGAATCTGACGTGCGGCTGACATATGCTGGCAGAAGCTTCACATTATGCTCACATAAAGACACGCACACACACACGAACAGTGACCTGTCCCGACAGGCGACGATGAAGCGTTGACGAAGAAGACAACTGACGTGTCTTTGTTTTTTATGTTGTGTTTTCTTCACACACACACAGGGTGGTTGAAATTGCTCTCTTTAGGAAGACACAGTTTAGTTTTCGCCCACGCTCCTCAGGTGGTCGTCTGCAGGCCCTCCCATCAAACAACCCGCAGCATAATGCTGCCACCAGCTGCAGAACGATGAGGCGCGCTGGCGCTTTCGCTTCGCTCCAGCTCGAGAACCCCCTTACTGAATCTAATCTGCTCCGTCGACGCCGAAATGTGCCCGCTTTTTCTTTTGCAGAACATTTGTCTTTCTTTGGCTTCGAGCATTTTGCAGAATGTACAAAAAAAAAAAAAAAAAAACAATGGGAAAAAAAAGAAAAAGTGAAAAAGCTTTACGCTTCAGTCCCTCCTTTACCTTACACCTGTACATCTGAGGTCAATGCCTGAGGGCACGGTTCAGCAAACATCAGGTAAAAGAACAGGTAGGACGACATTTAGATCCTCCAAATTGCCCAGCCTGTCAGCATCCGACTCTGATCTTTTTATCCAGACTTTCGCTTCAGCAACTACACACTAAGCTGAGCGTCTGTGCATTAAGTAACATTCCCAAAAGCTGCTCCTCTCCCTGCAGCTGCTGCTGCTGCTGCATGTGTGACTGCTGGAAGTTTTAAACGTCTATCTGCGTTATTTTTTATTAATATTATTATTATCATTATTATTATTGTTTATTGTTTTAAACAAGAACAGATAAATCCTGAGGACACATGCATGTCGCTTCAAAAAGGCAGTTAAAAGACAATGTGTGGCAACTAATTGTCAGTGCAATTATCTACATTGAGTAGGACAGGAATGTACTGACTGTGAGGCAGGTGCCTGAAGGCTTTTCTGTAATTATTACAGGAAACGTTCCAAAAAAATAAAAAATAAAAATAGAAGGTTCAGGATGTTCAAGAGTTGATTAAAAAAATGGAATAAGTTCAATAAAGGCAAAACTATTCTAAGTTGTTGCCAAGTGTTTGTGTTATTTCTCTGCAGGCAAATGCTGGACACACACACACGCATTCAGTCAGCTTACACGTTTTTAGAGAGATTTAAGATCGAATAAACTGCCAGATTACAATCTAGAAAATAGATTTTTTTTTTTAGCCTGTTAAGGCCGGTGTGTTGGTTCAAAACGTCCTCTTGCATATTTTATGGACGACCTCAAAGGAGGAAACTCAGGAGACAAAGTGGATGGAGCCACTAAACGATGAGCCGAAATCCACCTCACACTCTTCAGCACAGAACAGATCCGGGGCCAGAGATTACATCATGAAGTTTGTGCAATAAATTACCCAGATTAGGGAGCCCCTTTGAAATTGGATTTAGGCGCACGCCAAACCCAGGGAGATGAAGGTTAGATTGATATAATTGGATTTCGCTACTTTTTCTTTTTCTTATTTTTTTTTTTTATTATTATTTTTTATTTTAATCAGCAGGGCCCCCCTCAACGCCCCCGTTATAAAAGTTATCTGATCGCAGTTTTGGAAAGCATTAAATCGAGACAAAAATAATAATAATAATAATTCATTGTTGTTATTATCACAACAAATGTGCCAATTCTTTTCTTTTTTTCTTTTCTTTTTTACTGTTTTGTTCTGCACGAAGGAGTTTTGCGAAGAAAAAACATACATTTTTACTTTACTCACCTTGCAGCGAGGTAGTCGTAGCAATAATAATAATAATAATAATAATAACAATAATAGGGCCTTTAAGCTTCCGGAGGAGGAAAAGAAATGGAAACTTTGCGCTAATTTACAATCGAGAAGGACAGAATGCGAGGAATAACAAAAATGGGAAAATATGAGAAAAAGTGCAGGTGGGGAAACGCGCGTGGTGACGAAACGCTGAACACATGTGCGCGCGTGCTTTCCAACTCAAAACAGACGCCCTCACTGTATATACTTGAGGAGGTGTGAAAATGTAATGATTTTTGGAATATAACGCTTATTTCACTTATTTTTTGTTGTTGTTGTTGCAAGTAAAAAAAAGAAAAAAGAAAGCGGACACATACCGTGTTTATCAAAGCAATGTCTTCCCCTTGTCATTTATTTCACACATGCTGCGTAACATCCCAACTTTAGATAAATAAAACACCGCATACGCGAATTAGAATTATAGCAATAATTCATATTTACGGTGACATAGTACTTCATTCTTGTAAATAGATTTTTTCTTTTAAAGTCTAAACCAAGAGTGATAAAAAAAAAGTGCTAAATAATGCTGTAATTATTATTTAGTAGGTCGACATTAGAAGAAGAAGAAGAACTCACCTTGGACCGTCTCCCTGTGCGTCAACGATAAGTGCTGCGGGTTCACCTGCTTGCGGCGGGACATTGCCCCGGCATTTACTCTGGCATCGCCCGGTGAACGGCACTTGGAGTCGGCTTGAACCGTGGTGTCGGTGAGCAGCTCTCTCTCTCTCTGTCTCTTTCTCTCTCTCTCTCTCTCTCTCCCTCTCGCGCCCTCTCTCTCCTCCGCACTCCCTCCGATCGCGCGCTCTTATCGCCGGCCCGTCGACAGTCTCTGAAGGTGTAAACTTTTGCTGCGCGTTAAGGAGCCGGAGCAGCAGGGCTGAAAGTCGGAAGATCCGCGCCGGTGTCCTGCCGTGGACGCAACACCTGGATCGGGTGGGGAAGGAAGCCAAAGCGGGGCTTTCTCTTTTTTTTTCTTTCTCTCTTTTTTGTTGTTGGTGTTGTTGCGATGGACCGCTGAAAGCACGTTGGGAGAAGTGTGGCGTTTGTTTGCAGATTGAAAAGAAAAGGAAAAAAAAAATCCTGGACTTCCCAACCTATGCAGCGACCGTGCTGATAGAAAATCGCCCCTTTTTTAATTTTATTATTATTATTCTTTAAATATTTTTCTCTTAAAAGCCTATGATCGCCGTATCTGTGGGGGCCAAATAGCAGCTGTTTACTCTGTGTGCTCCCTACAGTCCTTCCATCTCAGCAGTGGTGCGCTAAATGACCCTTTGGCACTGACTCCTCCTGTGCGTTTTGGCACTGGCGCGCGGAACGGCAACTCTTGGCTCCGGCGGCACTAGCCTCGCTGATTGAGAGACACATACACACACACAGACACACACACAGAGAGACGAGAGGCAGAGAGAGGGAGAGAGAGAGAGAGAGAGAGAGAGAGAAACCAGGCGGGCAGACGTGACACCTCCTCCTTTTCTTCCAACAAGCCGAGGTCCAATGTTTCCCAGTCTCCTACGGTGTTTGAGGCTACTTCGAGTCGACTCGCGCGACGAAAGATGCTCTGCCCGCCCGCGCGCGCGCGCGCGCGCCCGGTGCACGGGTCACGCGTGCTCGGGACTCAAGTTCAAGTGCGCTCGTGTATCGCCTGGCAGTTCGCTGGACGAAAACGCGCGGACAGCCCGGCGGCTCCCCGGGGCTCCTCCATCAGCTCCGAGACGTAATCACCAGTCATCAGTGGCTACTCTCTTCGCAGACGGTCCTTGTGCCTGTCTGGGCTTTCTGGAGCGGCGTCACGTTACCAGCAAAGAAACAAACCGTCTCACCTTTGTATTTATCATCAGTTTATATAAAGAAAAGGGGCGCGTGTAATCCTCCACCCCCCCTTTAGCTACAATTTATTTCTCCTCATGAAATGTCACCAGAAATTTCACATGAACACCGCGATTATAGCTCGCGGTCTCTTGATCTCTCAGCCTATCAGGTCAAACATCTAATTGGTCTTATGATACTTCTATCGCGCGCAGTTATTTAAGTGTTATTAATACTGGATAAGGCTCGAGTGAGTAATCAGTGTAAATGTAAAGCATATATTTCCACGCTTCGTGTAAGAGAGAGGGGGAGGTAGGGGGCTGCGCGCGGCATGCTGCGGGTCCGTTGTCAGGGTAGTCTTAAGGCAACAGTACCCTCTGTTGGCACAGTCTGGAGGCAGAGCAGACCTAATCAGGAGGTGGCACCTTTAGAAAAAAAAAACAAAAACAGCTTTCTCAGTTTAGCCCGGCGCTTTGCGAAAGTATTCAGGCTCCTTAATCTTTTCCACATCGTGTTAGCTTAAATTTTATTTGGCATTTAATGTGATGGATCATCGCGAAGTAGCGCGGAACTGTGGCGCGCGAGGAAACGAGATGCATCCTTTTGCTATTTTTATTGTTTCACATTAAAAAAAAAACAAAGAAGAAAACTTAGAACACACACACACACCCCCCCCCATAGGGGTGTGTGTGTGTGTGTATATATATATACACACACACACACACACACACATATATATATATATATATTCAGGTCATTTTACTTTAATATTCCCACATAAAACTTAACTATTCAACATACTCATCGTGCGTAAATGAAACCCAGAGGTTTATTAGAAAGGGAACAAACGAGGAGCAGCAGATGGGAATTATTCAACTGTATTGACCAATACAGTTGTGTTGTATTAATCAAAATTAGCACAACACAGCAGCAAACATGGCATTTCACCCGTACCAAACGATTCAAACTCCAGTCTTTGGAGTTTTTGTGTCCAACCTCTAGAATAGTACTGACCTGCCCCTTTAAGTTCTAGAAGTTGCTCTGATCAGATGACACAAAAAATTTATTTATGTAGCCTGCATGTGCAAAACACTATGGATGTTAAGCAAACTAACACTCCACATTACCCTGAAAATACCTTCGGTGAGACACGGCGGTGGCACTGTCATGCTGTGGGTTGATCGGGCTTTAAAAAGACTTTACGGCGCCTGTGTTCTTAAGATTTTTAAAAACAGGCGAACATTTCATGTGCAAAGTTGTCAGAAATAGTACGTTTGAAAAGAAAAAAACAAACAAAAAAATGCATCTGTAATTGAAGTCAAGGTGGTTCTACAAAATGTTGATTCGTGGGGGCGAGGGGAGATAAAAACAAATGCACACCACACTTTTCAAATTTTTGTAATAAAGGTAGAAACCTTCCTGTCACATAATAATTACAGCTACATCGTGTTGGTCTATCACCTGAAATATTGCTGCTGCGTGTCAAGATGTGGAAAAGTTGAAGGGTTTAGATTTTTTTTTTTTTTCATTTTTTGCCGCTGTGTAGAATCCAGAGCGGATCAGGTCCACTTAGAGCTGGTCAATGACTATAATGGACAATCATTCATTCACTGAACGCTTCATTGTATTCAGCGTATATATGCACAGGTACGAGCCTTTCAGACACTGTAGCCTAGCGTTTTGTTTTGTTTTTTAATTTCTCTGAACCTTACAATGTTACAATGCAATTCAAACTTGTACGTAAGCTGTAATTTGGTTGAAATTCAATTGCTGAACAAAACAACAACAACAATTTTTTCGAAAGCCTCTGATGGCCGTTTAAAGTTGACAGTAAATGTTTCCCTGAATCGGCGGAGAGAAGTGTGCAGCCAGGGCGACGCGCTTTTTTTTTTTTTTTTTTTTCCTTTTTTTAGCCATTAATAAAACATGGCGGGCAATTTTAAGAGCATTAGAAGTTTGATTGCTTCGGGGCTGGCCTGTGGGACTTTCAGGACAGTAATTATTTATATAAATGAAATGTCATCTCGGCTCTGGCTCAAGGAGATGTAACCTCGGCAAAATGCCACGCGCAGAAACACAACGGCGACAATAGTTGGGTTGGGTTTCACAGGCCGGCCAGCGCGTGGCCCCGAGATTCAGACGCGACACTACATGAAAGTAACAGTGGCGTAACAAAGGGGGGCAGCAGAGTAACATCAGCCGTGTACGTGAAGGAAGACATTACCCAGAGTTCACACGCTCTCCCTTACCACCCCATGGGTTTCTCAATAATACATCAATGCTACCATTATAGCTTGTATCTGCAGGCTCGGGGCACAGGCAGTTTAAGTTGGGTTGCAGAGGGCCACAGAACGTAACATGCCTCGGTTGTGGACACAGGAAAGGTTTTAAGTCCAAAGTGTTGCCTCCGAGGAGACACGCATCCGCCGTGGCAAGTGTCACCGTTCAGTACAAGTTAACCTCAACACGCCGCGGGGGGCCAACAGCCACGCCGCCGGGGCCCAAATGGAAGTTCTTGTCCGACGAAGAAGAAGAAGAGGCGAGGACTTCCGTTCAGCTTCCCTCCAGCTGAAAGCTGAGGATCTCCGGCACACAAGACGATTTCAGGCACTAATTATTCATGTTGGGGTTGATGAAACGAGTTCGGGGACGTGTGTTTATTAAAAAAAAAAAGAAAAGAAAAGGACCGGATCCCGCTCACATCCGCTTTTGATTCTGGGTCACTATCCTTTCCATTTTTTATGTCGCTCCAAAGTAAAAATGAAACATAAAAAAAGCGAGACATTTGTATGGGGAGCCCGTCTAAAAATAGACAGATAGCATGCAGTGCTGTAGAAAAACGTTTTAGCTTTTTTTAATATCAGACAAAGATAACCTCTGTAAATACAAAAGGTAGTTTTCAAAAGGTTGATTTCATTTATTAACAGAAGCAAGCCATCCAAACATGAAAAGTAATTAGTTGCGCCATCAACAATCACTCTCTAAGGTAATAATAGCAAAAGAGTGTTTTGCATTGATGTGGATTAATTATCATCCACTATTTGCTGCATTTAAAAAAAAAAATCAGCCACATTCAAAGGTTTTCTTGGATCAGTTTAAAGTATTCAAGCTAAGACAAAGTCCAGACTTTGACTGGGCCACTACAAAATCTTCATTTTGATTCTTTTTTTTTTTTTTTTGTGCTATTCAGAATTTGACTTGTTGGTTTTCTTCACTGCGTGAAAAACACAAAACTTTACCAAGTATTTTTGGTCTAGTTTCTGGTGTAAATGTCTTAGTACAAAGTTAATTACAGGCAGGCAACCAATCAGCAAGAACCAAGAGCTTATTTTAACTCAACATTTCCTTAATATTGTTACAAATGGAATAATCTACCAGTAGATCAAGACATTTCCCCCAAATCGTTAGTTAAAATGTCTTGCATTACTTCACTCTGAACTTGATTTACAACAATATCCTATATCTTGCTAAAATAAAAAAGTTACCTGTAAGTTAGTTTTGTCTCATTTCAGGTGTACTGAGATATTTACACTAGAAACTAGACCAGAAATACTTCGTAAGCTTTTGTGTTTTTGTAGTGTTCACACAATCATCCTGCTGCGCAAAACCAAAGTGGCTTAAGGTCACAATCTGATGACCTTCAGACATCCACCTCCATGTTTGATTTTTATCAATGAATAAAGTCTCTGACATGCTGTGTCAGTCTTACAATAGACGCACATTTTTCAAGCGTCACTTTTGTCTTGTCAGCCCAAAGAATCTTGAGGCTCATCAGGATGTTTTGGGGAACTATAAGGTGGATTTCTGTGATCTTTTAACCTACTTCGTGTGGTCAGTCAGGTACAATTTAACCACTTTTTTTCCTAGAAACTAAGTCCAATTGCGCTCACCCCCATCCGCATCACGATAGAGACAAGAAATCACTTAAGCAGTTAATTCATAACTGTTCAAAGGAACGATGAGAGTTTAAAAGCCGCATGTTGTGTTTAATCGCTTTATCTCTGGTTTTAGGATATTCTTGATGATGTGAAACATTTAGGTGAGCAACCAAAGCGTGTAGGGGTGCAACTCTCTTTCAGAGCACTGCACGGTGCTCAAACGGCAAGTTTTGAGAGAAAAATGGGTGATTTTAGTGTCGCAGAGGTGAAAAATAAAGCATTCAAAGCCATTTTGATGTGATTAACCGCAATGTGACAGCACTGACATAAACAATGAAAGGTCCACTCCAGGAGAGCTTGTGGTAATATGAATATTGCTGTGGGATTTGCTTATAGTCACTGCTTCATTATGCAATGTTTAATATTAATAAAGAAAGTATAAGGATATATTATTTATAAGCTATTCAGAGTGTGGTGTGTGTGTGTGTGTGTGTGTGTGTGGGTGTGTGTGTGGGTGTGTGTGTGTGTGTGTGTGTGGATTTGAGTGACAGATTGAGATGCTCCCTTGCTACAGGCAATACAACCAGACAAGGCTCTTACTTTTCCACAGGACCCGTCCTGACAATTTCTCCCACAGTTAAGAGGATTTGTCCGAGCAGGGGTGAATATATAATGCATGCAGATTCCAAATTTTAATGTGGGCCGAGTAAATGATTCAATGCGGGCTTTTCTCAGAAGTGAGGCTGCGAGGGGAGCGACGAGGGCAGGGGATGTTGCTCGTGGTCGGCTCTTGCGACACAGGCTGAGCGGGCCCACATGCCGGTAGTAACATCAAAAGGAGATATTAGGGATTATTTCTGCCTTGGAGGGAAACGCCTCTCACAATGTTTTGATAATTATTCAGATCACCTTAAACTATAGTCACATCGCAGCAGTAAACTTGGACGTCACTCGCTGGGATTAATAGACCGACACAAGAGAGTACTCGACTCAACAAACACAGTCCGCAAATTGGAAGAATTACTGATCAGTGTGGCATGCCTCTATCTGCTTTGATTGGCGTCCATATACCATACCAACTTTATTTCTAGAGCACTTCATACACCAACAGGACTGAAGTGCTGTAACACAATCATAAAATACAATAAAATATAGACAAGAGAAAATATAAATTACACATGAATATACAGACAGAATAAAACAAAGTGAAAAACATGTCCATATTCTTGTTGATAAAACAGCAGGCCCACAGCATGACGCTACCACCATCATGTGTCACAGTGTTTTCAAGGTGATGTGCGGAGCTGGCTTTCCTCCGCATTTGCAAAAACATCCATTTTTAGTCTCTTCTGCTCCTTCTTTTGCAGTGTTGAGTGTGCAGATTTTAAAGAGGGTTTGTTTTTAACAATGGCATGTGTGGAAGGTCAACATCAGTTGTGTATTAAATTGCTTTACATGTGTGCAGTATTTGCCTCATAAGTGACACAGCTGACTAATTAATGACAAATACCATTGATTGGGGAAAGATATCACCAGCACAGAGCTAGACAACTGTTGTCTTTCTCCTTTTAGAGGAGAAAGACATTTCTAGATGATCTTTTACCTATTATTATTTACCAAACTAAAACATTTTACTGCTGCAAACTGCAATAGTAAAAATGACCTATTTATCTGAGATATTATTATAACACATTTCAAATAATTTTAGATTGTTATAGAAGTATAAAATCATAGATCTAGACTAGTACGTTAGCAATGACTTTAAAAATCTCTCTTTATTTCGTAGGCATTTTCTTCCATAGTCTACTCTTTTCCATAAATGAGTAAAATATTAAAACTATTAACTGTAACATTTCAATTTAATTAAGAGACTCCTGCAATTATGAGTGTGAGAGGTAGACAATAAATGAATACATTTTGAACACTGTAGTGAATTATTGCTTTTGTAGACAATTAAAACAGTAGAGTGAATATTTGTCTCCCTCTAGTGGATAGTATTCGAAACAACAGCCTCCTTATTCTCACAACTTGGATGGTCTATAAAAGCGATTCTTATAACAGATAGTTCACTGGTTGAATTAGGCCCTTCACTTTCGGAAAAAAATATATATTTTTGAACCCGAAATTTATCTTTCCAGGTCGCACGTGTATCTTATCTCCTGCGTAATGACGTAGGCAAGGAGGTAGTGACGTGCAGGAAAACGGTGGTGTCCTTGTTACAATGGGGATTTTGATTGCTGATTTGTTGGTTAATACAGTGTGAATAACTGCGGATTATTCAAACTGTCGTCTCTTGTATGAGGTTTTTCCCGACGCATACATGATAAAGGTAAGCGTTGCGGCTCATTAGACGAACAGCTAGAATTGCAAACACTTTGACAGGCTGATATGCCTTTAGCATTAGCTCGGGCTAACATGCTAACCCAATGCTAGCGAACAGATTAACCAGCTTAATTCACACTTCTTGTCTTTCTTTGTGTGATAGCTTTATATTTTACAAACTCACCCATTTTATTTTCTGTCAAATGCATTTTTTGCACATTATGAAGCCTGGTTTTGAACATTTCATGGATATTTATAGTAAATGTTAGGTAGTAGCTCTTGACTTTATTATGCTAATAAGCTAAATCCGGTATTTAACACGTTCATAATAAACCAGGTTATGCTGTTGCTCTCTATCTAATCTATAAAGGGTTTAAGACATTACTATGCGAAGTAAATACAATTATTGTTCTTATTTTTTTGTTGTTCTTGTTGTAGCACATTTTGTTAAACTTATCCATACAGTGGAGAAACGTGCTCTTCTTTCTAGAAGATTCTTTTTTTTTTTAAATATGTCTCAATGTTCAACATTAGGTCTATTTTCAGATTATATTTAAACAACCTCTATGTTTGAATATGTGCAGGAGCAACTAGTTATCCCTGGCTGATTAGTGGATAGATTAATGTGGTTCTGCCTCTCTCACACCACTTACTGTGCACAGGCTGTCAGCTGGCTGAAAGAAGAAAGGCTAGGTCTTGCTTACATGGATGTCTGAGAATTTGGGAATATATATATATATATTTTTTTTTTTTTTCAACAAAAACTAACAGTCATGGTGTGAAAATTAAAGCAGAACAAGCTCCCACTTCTATTTGGAGAAATTATATTTTAAAGCTATTAATTAGCCAATCCTATGATTTCCCAACCAGCTAATGAGCTACTATACCGCCAGACTCTCGTTCCCAGCCATGCCCAGTAGATCAATAAAATGAGTAGTTTAAAGTTTTTTTGTTGGGTTAAGCGTTTCTGTGGCTTTTTTATGTACAATTTGGATAATTTCATTCTTCCTTACCGGTTCTGTTTGGGTTGTTTATGGTGAACATGGAAAATAAATCTCCCACATGCTTTATACAGGCTGTGTCTATTTCCACAAACCAAATATTAAAAGCGAAAAATGAACTAAACAAGGCAACTTTTAGCACAAGTTGTACTTTTAAAGAATTCGGGCCTCACATAAAATGCTAATTCTTACTGTTAGGGCTTTTCTCTGAAAGCAAGCAAGTAATTATTGTTTTTTGGTTGTTTCCCCCTGAATCTCCGCAGTCCAGCGCAGCAGGTCCATCCACCTCTTCCCCTCAGACAATGAAGGAACCCAAGGAGAACTTGAGCGGCCAAGCCACTCTGGATCACATCAAGCCATGCTGGTACTGGGACAAGAAGGACCTGGCCCACACCCCGTCTCAGTCCGAGGGCCTTGACCCGGGTACGGAGGCTCGGTATAGGAGGGAGGGAGCCCGCTTCATATTCGACGTGGGAACCCGCCTCGGCCTGTATCCTGGATTTGTTTATACCAGGAAAAAACTTTATCTTGTATCTTTGTTACGTTAGATTTAGATATTTTAGGTAAAGTAGTGCAATAAAAAAAAAAAACAAACACCGAACAGATAAGCTGTATAAATTGACTCGACCTGTCATAATAAGTTTTGCTTGATAATAAATTGTCCAAGATTGTCCCAGTTATTGCAATAAACAATAATATTGTTGTTTTGAGACATTTTTCAATTAATATAAGGGCAATTATTATGCAATGGCATAATAATGCAAGAACACATTCTCTAAGATCAATAAACTTTAAATTCTAATAAATATTTAACACTCGAACTGGAAGACATTTTAACTATTCAAAACGAATGAACAAAATAATAAAAACAACAAATAAAAATGAATTATGAAGTCTCTGTAAACAACACTATCCTTAAAAAAAGGGCTGGTTGAGACCCAAAGCACCAGACTGAAAAGTTTTGTCATCCAGTTTTTGGTAGAAAGAGAGAGAGAGGAAAGAAAAAAATTATAAATTACACAAATGGAAATTCTTGAGTTTGTTTAAGTTTATCATGGGCGTTGGTTAAATGCTTTGCTGAGATCCTTAAATATGTTTTTCATAGAGTGATGTTGTGATTATGAAGTCATTGTGTGTGAGACTCCTTGACCGTTAGCAGACACTATGACACTCTGGCCACCGGCATCATATATTTCCATCGGTTCTACATGTTCCACTCCTTCAAGCAGTTTCCCAGATACGTGAGTCCCAGTTTCTGATCATCCTCGGTCTTTCTCCGATGTCTGAAAGCAAACTAAACTTAGAGAAATAAATGCTGGGACTTTTTTTTTTTTTTTTGCCCCGCAGGTGACCGGAGCTTGTTGTCTTTTCCTGGCCGGAAAAGTTGAGGAGACCCCAAAGAAGTGCAAAGACATCATCAAGACGGCGCGGAGCTTGCTGAACGATGTGCAGTTTGCTCAGTTTGGCGATGATCCAAAGGTGACGTTTTCATTTGTTTCAGTTTACCGCTAACCTTTTTCTGAACACATTCAGCTAAGAAAGGTCTACAAATTTGATTATTGTCTCGTGTCCAATCTTTGAGACATCAGGAACAAAAAAATATATATATATATAAAATGCTTGGATTTAGGGGTTTGTGATATGGCCTTCAAATGTCACAATACTGACTGGTACTAATGAGATAACAATAAAAGTGATGATGAAAAAAATAATTTATTACTTGTTTGCAGTCTTGTTTCAAGTAACTGCATGTCTCTTATAATACACACCCATGTACAGTTACATAAAGAACTGCACATAATAATTGTATTTATTTACATTTCTCCTTTTCACGTTTGTTCTTAAGTACAAATAAACTCCACTTGATATTATTTCCTACCTTCAACATGTCAGTTTTTTAAAGCTACATCCGCTTGAAATATTCTTATAACATTTTGCATTTTATTTGTTTACATAAATGAAAACAAGACAGCAGAAATAGTTTCCCTCAAATAAATATCTGGGTTATTGTGTTTTTTTTATATATATATACCTTCAACATTATCCAACATCATAGCAGTAATATGAGGTTCTAGTTCTGAGGGAAAAATGATATCCTCTGGCAAATCTGAGTTATTAGCTCTCTAAAAAACTAAAAAAAAAGCTTTTTGTGTTTTTCACAAAGAGAAATGCTTCATAAAACTCCAACTGAGTTTGTGAAGAGTGTGTTTTCAGGGCAGAACTATCCAGGCTTGACCCGTCCAAGTTTTTTGAACCCCAGATGTTACAATGGAGTCCAGAGTCCTTAATAAACTATTAAAAAGCTCATTAAGTGTCCCTCGCAGCACTTTGTTTATCCGTTTTTCTGGGTCACGGAGAATGAACCACTTATGTCATGAGCTGGATGCAGCAAACGCCTAATCAGTCGGTCGCGAAGGCCGAGCGCAAAACTCTGGACGTACTTTCACTTCTTTGTTAAAGCAATAAGATTGTTACTATCCTGCAATCTCTTGTCAGCCACCTGTTTGTTGTGACATCACAGCCCCAGAGTTTAGCCTTATGGAGCAGAAGTTACTTACAGATGTAATTTTCCATCATAAATATGTTTTACGAAGTGAGTTTTCAGGGAAAATGAGATCAATCTGTCTATTAGTGCTGTAAAACGGCAACAAATGTCCATTGTTGGGAGAACTGTGCCTTAAATGGATCTTCTGGTTGTAACAGGAGGAGGTGATGGTTCTGGAGAGGATTTTACTCCAGACAATCAAGTTTGACCTGCAGGTGGAGCATCCCTACATGTTCCTGCTGCGCTACGTCAAGCAGCTTAAAGGTAAAGGGGAAAAAAGTTCAAAGGTTTCAACCCCTGATGAAAAATAAACTCTGGCACATGGAGTCAGTCAAGAACAGGCTGACATTCTGCTGTTTTATTGCAGGGGAAAAGAATAAAGTCTGCAAGGTTTTACAGATGGCTTGGACCTTTGTCAACGACAGGTGAGCACACTTTAGCCTGTTTTTACTCTAATTAACTGAAGGTTTTTCTTAAATCTGCGAAAACAGTCATGATATTTCGAGAATAAAGTTGCTAAATTGAAAGACTAAATTCATAACATTACGAATTTATTAATATTATGATTTTATTCTTGACATATTGACTTTATTCTCGTATTATTACAACTTTATTCTTGTTATTTCAACTTTATTTTCAATGTTCTAACTTTTATTCTCATTATTTTGACTTTATTCTCGTATTATTATTATTATGACTTTTTTTGTATTATTTCAACTTTATTCTTATGCGAATTATTCTTGTAATATTACAACTTTGATCTCATAATACTGACTTTATTCTCATATTGCGTCTTTGTTTTTGTATTATTGCAACTTTATTCTCGTAATATTATGACTTTATTCTCATATTCTTATGAGTTTATGCTCGTATTATTTCAACTTTATTCTTAAAATATTGACTTTTATTTTTCTAAAAAAAATGTATTAGTCTGGTCTTAATACTCTGTCATATAAATCATTATTTTGAGGATTTTCCTGATAATATTGACAGATTTGATCCTCGTTGTGTGTGTGTCTGTGTGTGTGTCCCTCCAGCCTTTGCACCATGCTGTCTCTGCAGTGGGAGCCAGAAATCATCGCCGTGGCTGTGATGTACCTGGCCGGCCGCCTGTGTAAGTTCGACATCCAGGAGTGGACGGCCAAGCAGTCGTCCCGCCGCTGGTGGGAGCAGTTCGTCCAGGATGTTCCCGTCGAGCTTCTGGAAGGTACTCCCCTCCTTCCTTCAGATTTCCTCCCTCACCTCTCAGACGCTTCTCATCCATCCGTCATAATCCCTCCGTCTTGCAGACATCTGCCACCAGATCCTGGATCTGTACTCCCAGGGAAACAAGCCCATCCCTCAGCAGATCCAGGAGAAAGAGCGGGCGCCGGCTACCCCCACCTCTCTTCCCCCAGTCCCACAGGGGCAGCCCCCGGTCTCCAACCCGCCACCCCCACCGCCCAAGAAGGCCTCTCCTCAGGTTGGCAGCCCGGCACGCCAGCTCAAACGCACGCATGTAAGCAAGCTAACAGAGAAGAGAAGACTTTAAAAATATGAAGAAATGACTTCTGCTAATCTCAGCCTTGTGTCTGTTTTTGTCCCAGACTTCTCCAAAGGATGAACCCAAACCTCCAGGTATTCTGCTTTTTATATGTCGCAGTAAAATTTTTTTTATTTTTATTTATTTATTTTTTGTAATTGTGTGAAATTACACCTACAAACACAGTAGGTATAAAGCCCAGAAATGTTAAGAGGGAGGACAATAATACCTTGTTTATTAGATTTGTAGGACCATCTGTCCCCATAAACACTAAATCCAGTTTTCCACATGAATTCTTCGTTGTAAAATGACTCAAGCTCTTTCAGATTGGGTGAAAACAACCTTCAGCATCAGTTTTCAAGTCTCGCTAATTATGCCATCATTAATCAGCATAATGACATTATTATAAATATAGTTAGTCAACACAATTTTTATCTCATTTTTTAAATTTTGCTTAGCAAAAGTTACAGCAGTTGGTTTTCCCCCAAAGTGCAGTGTGTGCACAGAGTCCCCTCGATCCAGTACGTGTGTGTGTGTGTGTGTGTGTGTTTAAGTCAGCCAGGTTCACCTCCTGTCACTGGCTGCCTGCATCTGGGAAAAATGAGAGAACTTCAACTTAGTCAGTGACAGGCATCTTTAATCAATACTAGTTATATTAACTAGTATTGATTAAAGTAACATTTCCCATTATATTTCAACTAAAATATGTAGCTGAAAGTTGTTTTTCCTTTGGAGCGGAGACCTATTTTTGTCTAAATGCTTCAGCACTCTCGTAACTCTCTCTGACATTTTTGCAGAACAAGCCGGGTCAAAGATCCCCCGACTGGAGAGCCCCATGCCCCCCCTGCCTACATCCCAGCCTCCCCCAGGTAACCATGGCCACCGCCTGAGTCATGTCCTTCATCTGGGTTTCAGGACATGGAGTTGAACTTGGGGACACGCTGGCATCCAGGAAAGCCCTGCTGTTTGTTTGTTTGCTTGTGCCTCTAAACAGACTTGCTTTATGAGCCGCCAGTTCCCCTGCGGTCAGTTCGGGCTCCTGGAGCAGTCCAAAATTGTTCGCCTGCTTATGTAATCACCTTTCGCCTGGACAAAACGCGAACCACATGCTCCCACTCTCACCCGGAGCTCTCTGAGAGCTTCAGCCGGGTAATGAGACCTCCTGTGTGGAGGCGTTGGCTGATCTTGGCCCCGCTGTGCGTTCCTGTCTGGGAACAGGGAGGTTATTTGGGATCATGGTGGTGGGTGGAGAGGGTGGGGCCGGGGGTGGGGGGAACCAGCTGCATCCTCCACTGCTGAGATGGTGACTGCTTTTAATTAGGGCTGCAACTAAAGATTACTTCAGTTATTCTGACAATTACTCGGATAAAAAATTGGCCCGTTCTGAAGATTTTTCAAGTGAGCCTTTTTGTAAGATATTAGAAATGCATTAATAGATGCAGATAAATAGTTCAATTCCTTTTTAAAATAAGAAAATAAACATTTTATTGCCTAAAAGTGCAACAACATATTCCTTTTGTGAACGCTTTACATCGACATGTGAACACCTAGAGAATTTGAACCAGGCAAAGCGAGAACTGCTATTTGAGGACTTCTGGGTTAAATGCAAAATTTTATACATTTTTTGTACAGTTTTGACTACTTTACTGCTCTCAGTGAGCAAATTGCCTTATTCGGAGTCTGTAAAAGATTAATCGATTGCTAAATTAGTTGACGATTATTTCAATAACTGATTAATCTGATTAATCGTTTCAGTCCTGTTAGTTATTTTTCTCTGTTTTTCTCTGTTTCCCCACCCAGCCCCTCCTGCAGAGGCGGAACCAGGAAGCGAAGCTGCTCCTCCACCTCCACATGCCCCACCCCCCCACCAGCCCCCACCCTTGCCCCATCGCCCTCCTCCGCCCCCACCCTCCAACTACCTGATGTCCACCACCAGCTCCTACATGTCTGGGGAGGGCTACCAGAGCCTGCAGTCCATGATGAAGACGGAAGGCCCGCCCTACACCCCCATGCCGCCCAGCTACCCGCCACCCATCCCGCCGTATCACCCTCACGTCTACCAACCGGCCGCGGCGCCACCTCCAGGTCCTCCGCCTCCTCCATCCAGTTACCCACCACCAAGTTTGGCCCCGGCCTACCCTCCGCCGGGCTACAACAGCTACCCTCCGCCACCGCCTCCCCGCATGCCCCCAGGCCACGTGCCGCTGCCGGGGATCACGCTTCCCCCTGCCGGGTACCCTCCTCCGCCCCCCGTGCCTCCAGGACAGTCTCAAGTGCCCCTGCCCCCTCCACCTGGAATGCCCCTCAACCGTGGCGGGTGGATGAGATGAATTTACAAACCCACAGCTGCTGATTGGAGACTGAACCACACAGTTTTCCTGTCACAAACTAAAAGAAGGGAGACTCTTAAGTGCGGCTTCAGACAAGCAGCTGACGTGGTTGGAAATAAACTTGAAATGACAAGTCAGGCCTGGGCACCATTGTTTGGAAAACCAGGAGAAATATTTCTGGGAAGTTTTTTTTTTTTTTTTGAAAGACTGATATCCACAGGAAGCTACTTATTGAGCCCTTCACTGAGAATGTACTGAGGAACAGCAGCACCCTGTTTTCCTCCCAAAGTGTGTCAAACATTGCAAAGACATGTTTCAGTTTATTTGGTTTTGTTTTAGGCTTCTATCATTTAAATCATGTCTTTTGCCTCCTAATGTTTCCCAGTTGCATTTATTTTGCATTCTGTTTCTCACTTTGTTCTGTCACATTGTGTCCTGTCTTAGGGAAAACGCAGTAGTTGAGGGTTTTGGAGTTTGTCGACCCATTATCTGTTTTTGTTTTTGGCATAACTTCAAAAATGCTGGTTTCACGTTGCAAACAGTTCTGCGACTATTAAAAGCTTTATTTTCACATTTTGTCCTTGTTTTGTGGGATCTGTAAAATGTTCTTATTACACAAGCATCATGTCAAACGAAACAAATTTAGAAAAAGTTGCTCTTTAATGGCAATGCACTTGTCCACATTTTTTACCGATACACATATCTGAGATTTAGTACAGATCTGATGCAGAAAAAGTCCTGAATTGACTTTTCATTTTACATTTACTTTACTTTCTTTTTAAAAACACAGACATAAATGTACTGCATTACATATTCATTCAGTAACTCTGCACCACTACAGCTAATACACTGATCGCTTCACAAGCTTGGTCAAACATGTAAAAACTCAACTTTGATTGGTTAGAAGTAGTGCAGAAGTAGTGCAGTTAGAAGTAGGACAGCCAGTGTAAGATAAACTGAAACTGACAAAAACAATAGGTTGACTATCCAGGTCAAACATGTAAAAATAAACTGCAATAAACCTTTCAAAATGTTCAAAGGTACAGCAGCATTGTCGCAGTTGCTCAGATGTGAAACTCCAGTTTTTAATCATCCAGTTTTCAGCAAGAAGTCTGAACATAAACACTGTGGTTCCTTCACAAAGACTCTCAGGACAGAAGCCAGAGAGATTAGCTCCTCGTCCTAAATTACCAGCCAGCTGTAAACTA